>JAIFHD010008759.1:0-83300 GCA_019721455.1 Psilocybe mexicana | reverse complement strand
CCCAAAATCTATCTCACCGGGCCCAGAAATTTTATCAGTGCACACAAGATTTATATAACAGGGATTATATATTCACTAATCTATCTATCAGGGACAAGGTTTTAACTTACAGGTGCAGTCAAAATGTATACGTGTCACAGGAAATAATAAATGTGCAGTCGGACAGCCATAGTCCCAACCCTCTTGCAGCCCTTTATGGGGACTTCAATGTAGAGGTACGATGTATCCCGTCATGCTTACGCTGTATAATGCTTTCTAATATTCTCTTTCAAAACTCAGAGCCAACAGTTGGATCCTATCCAGGAGGTGGTGAGGACACAGCTCGCAGCAAAGATCAAACTTTTAGAACACCAAATTCGTGGACTATATATTCCCATCGAATCAACCTCCAAGAAGACCAACGAACCAGGTCCAAGACGCGCCTTTGACCTGATACTACAACTCACTGAACCTCCATCCGACATCGTTCTGTTCAGTCTTAAATTCGGGGAAGGGTCCCCAGACTCCCCACTTACTCCGAGTCTCCGTGATCTAGCAATCATTGTCGACACGATCCACCAAAGCGCACCACACTACGAGTGGAAAACCCGGAATTGCTACTGGTTCTCGAAGGCTGTTGTGGACGTCATCCAGGAGATTGCCAACCCCTTGCCGTCCAACCGTGCCGTAGACCCGCGACAGGGACGACCAGGATGTATCAAGATCCGTTCAACCATCCCGAGTAATCCATTGCCTCTGGTCGACATAACCAGGCAAGCCATCAGAGACGACGACGAGAGGGTGAGTGTTTTCTCGTTTGTATTCATTTTACTTCAAAAATTTTTTTTTGATGCAAATGACATATAAGATCCGTAAAATAAGTGAAAAGGAAGAGGAAAATAAGCAAAAGGATGTTAAATTGGCTGAGGCAAAGGCACTGATAGCCGAGGCAGAGGCAATGTTGGCTGGGGACAAGGCGATGTCGGCTGCCAGTGAGCAGAAGGTAACTTTAGCAAATTCGGATGAGGAAAAGGCAAGGTTAGACCGAATCAAGGCGTTTCAACTGCGGAAACAAGATCTCCTCCAGCGGTTGGCCGAATACGAACAGGCTCAAGTTCCTAGCACCATTATCTAGACTCGGACTTCCTCCTCCTCAGTCATCCGTATATCGATCTTTGTACTGCCCAACCCTTTATTATTTTTCTAATATATCTTGTCGAATATACCTATGAAACTGTGTACTTAGTTAGTGCTGCATTCAACATTCGAAAATCTTCAAGATTAACTGTATACCAGTTACTACCATTATTAACTTGTGTATTCAATAAAAGAGGGCATATTAAGAGGTTGATAATAGTATCGAGGACGTATGTAGCATCTAGACGAGTTTCTGAAGGGCAAGGAAATTGGGAGTCCCGAGCCCAGTGACCTATATAAACCCAATCGGCGAGAGGATGCACTGTCAGTAAAGCGCCAAGACAGAAATGAAGAGTGGGCGCTTACAGGATCCCATCCTTTATGGGCAGGGAATCCTGTCAAAAGGTTTATCGTTTATCAGCACGAGACGATCGAGTCGCGGCGGAAGCCTGAAGATCATGATGACGCCACTCACCGTTGGTACCACAGCCTGGATTCGATCCGGACGTGATGTCGGTAAAGCCGCCCATGGCTGTAGAATAGATCAAAGGGTTGATGAACCCAAGAGCGGTTTTGTTGTGGGAGAGCCTGAAGTCGTTGAGAAGAGCGAAGATAGAGGCCACGGTCTGTGATGAACCCATCCAGTCATTAATGGATACATATCTGAAAGCAACCAGTGGGGACACTGGTAATTCAAAGCACGTACCGGAGCGCTGGCGCTGGTACCCGCAACAGATTTGGTGGTTCCACCAATAACGACTTGGAAGCCCTGACCTTGGGCAGCGACATCCGGATACGCTCGTCCAGCGGGGCTACAAAATTTGCCAAAACGCGAATAGAATGATCAGTCTCGCAGACTTATTTAAAGGCAGACGCTTTCCACAACCACGAATAAATGACTGACTTGAAGAATCCAGCGTTCGTTGTACCAAGAGTGGAAAGGTACCGTGTGACGGCTGGGCGTTGATAAGCAGGGCTAGTGAAGTAGTTCGAAAACCCTCCTCCGGAGAAGCTGACTGCGACTTCTGGGTTGATACCGGTTGTACCCCCTACGGCAGTAACGAAAGGACATCTGAGACAGCATTCAGCATGGTGATACTCAGATTAGTTATCGTAAAAAATACTGACGATGCGGGGAAAAAAGGCTGGAATTTGACGACATTTGAACCATCGTTGGCCTTGCAGTCGTCTCCGCCGACTCTGTTGAGCGAGTGTCATTAATGATTAGATCCCTTGGCGCATAAGTACTGCCAAATAAGATTGCTCGTACCCGTAATCACCACTTGAGAAGAAGACAGTCGTTCCACGAGCTCCGACTTGGGCGAGCATGTTGCAAACTCTCTGCGCATAGTCCTTAGGGACCTATACGGTACATTAAAGGGGCTGAAGCAAGGATATTTAGTTCTACAAAGGCCACCTACTGTTTGTTCGTCGTCTCCATAAGAGGTCGAGATCACCTGTGGGATGGTATGTTGCCCCGCAAGAAAATTCAAGAAGGCGAGATATGGCTCGTTGGTATTGGTGGGGGTGAATGAATCTGGTATGAATGGCGGGGTCCCTCCAGTGCTATTTTAAAAAGAGAAATTCAACGAAATCACCCGCGCTAGTTTATGAAACAGGCATACCTGTAATAAATATTGGGTGTTGGGAATGAGATCCCAGTGGTGTATTGAATGTCGAGGTTTGCCTAACATTCGATGAGATGAGTTAAAGTATGCCAAATATTTCCACCTAAAGATTTCGAGACATACTTCGGTACCTGGTTTAGTCTGATCATCACCTCCTCCGTTTACCTGAACAACGGTAAAGCTAGACCCCACAGCAACCTTCCTGAACTCTTGAAAGAAAGTCTAATTTCAAAGACACGATATGTTGGATCAGCTTGAAATGCCAATTACTATTCCACTAAATTTCAAAGTGTACCTGCAGATCTGCCTTGTTGGCAAACTCGTCGAGATAACCAGCAACACCAAGCGAGTTGAGATGCGTGGCAGCAGGAACATAGCTGGAGGTGTTGTACAAGTTTCTCAAACAGTTTGGGGTAATTTGCTGAGCGCAGCTACTACCAGGGACGGCAGCGTCAGCGGCTTCATTATGAGTCGTATGCTGAGCGTTCGGCTGCAAGAAACTGGTTGTCTTCATGCTACGGAGTGTACCGAAGTACGTCGTTGGTGCCACAACATCGATGTGGGAGTGAAGCCTTTCAGGAAGTGAGTAAGAAAGGGTACGAATGACCTCCTCTCCACTTGGGCCATGTTGGTAGACGTGGTATTTAGTATTCAGCATCTTCTCCGCTTGAGCAACAGAGACGGGTATCATGATCCAATCCCCAGACTGTGAGCGTTGAGCCTGGGAAGGATCGATTCCATGGTGCACGAGCCAATCCTCGACGGCTTGAGTGGAGTCGGGGTGCGGGGCGACGAAACCTTCAACTTCCTCTTTGGACAAATGTTGAGCGTATCTGACGAAAATATGAGCCTTGTTCCGTCGAGTTGGAAGTGATACACACCTGGGGTGGGTTGGGTCACTGATTTCCATGAGGTTCGAAATTAGGTCGTCCATCCCAGGTTGCTTCAAGCCGAGCTTGAGTTTGAAGATCAGATCCGACGCTGCAGGTGCTTTGTGTTGCCATCCACGAGGAACGTCGGCCCAGGAGTGCTTCTCAGTAAAATCATCCCAACTGCGGCTCGTAAGAGCCTTAGAGACAGCTATTTGGGCGACGCCCAAAATTAAGACCACTCCCCACAACATTTGCAAGAGACACACTTGAAGAGGGATGATGGGGGACGTATAAGAACAAAACAAAACAAAAAAGATTTGAGCGACACAGTTACCCTACCTTTTAAATAGCTTTCTGAATGGAAGCTCGTCGCTCGACGCGTCGGTCAATATCACGTCAATGTTGATTCGCCGAAACGCTAGTATATTTGAAGTACTAGTGCATGACGTTGGTCAATGTCATGGCTTGATGGTCGTTTTCGGTTCCACGACGCGCTACGACCCCCTCTCTGCACCTCCTGCGTGTCTGCAGCTAAGGATATCCTGGACCTCAACTCTCCTGATGGTCCAGTGGGTCGAGCGTCGCACATGCGCTCGGATAACATTGGGAATGAAAACTGCTGTCGGTTGACCCCATAGCCAATTGCAAAACGACAAAACAATTCGGTTCGGCTCAGGAGAAGCCATTCGTTATTTACTTAGTAGGAGTGATTGCCGGTATGATGTTGATGCTGTTGAGCGCCTGAGCTTTGGAATGATGTGTCAAAATGTGAGGTGGTGCTGGAGTAGTGCTGCCGAAATTCGAATAAATTGAGCTGGACTCTGAACTCTGGAGCGTCGATGTCGATAAGTATGAGACATGAGTACATGAGTTTTTGAATCATCACCAGGACTCTTTGAAAATTGCGGCCTAAGTTATGTGAACAAAGTAAATGTGAATGAAAGTGAAACAGTCGAAATTGTAAGTGAGGAGACCGTGAGAATTTCGCAATCCCGGAGACCGCTTCTTGGTCCTGGCACCTGCCAAAGGGAATCCACGCAAATATCCATCCTTGTCACCGGCGTCTACCACACTTGTCGAAGAAGCTGCCCCGCTCTCTTATCATTTCGCTCCCCGAGCTCATTGGTTTATGATCCTTCATTTCTTTAAAAATTTTCCCCTATGTCAAAATGATGAGTGTTTGTATGCCAATTAAGATTGAAGATTTGGTTTTTCACATTAAGAAGAATAATACAACAATATTTGATAATGTAACTATGAGTTGGTGATATTACCGTGATAAACATGCGCAAAAGTCATGGGCAAACTGTCCAAGATGTCGAGAGTGATGGTACATATGCATTTTGGGTCTATGGTCAGTCCTGAACACGGAAAAAATAAGTTAAACAAGTATTTCCTTGATCATAAAGGCAAGATATTCGGAACTTACAATGAGAGGGAGCTCCAAGCGATAAACCGTGCCGTGGTGATCATGCACCTTTCGATTTTCATCCCACCCCGGTGGAAAATACCAATCTGTAACCACCTCCCTATCGCACTCCGGAACGACGAGAACGTAGCGGACTTCTACCGATGGGGTGATCTTGTCCTTCTTTGCTGGAGCCTCCTCCCCATGGCGCCTCTCCTGAAGCTCCTCTTTCATTTTCTCAATAATCTTGCGAACCTGCTCGTATCCGGTACGAGACCCGCCACGCCTTCGTGAGGTTGTAATCTGGAATGCCCACAAGACACCAGACCGAGTGGTAAAGTCAAGTTCGATGGCAAATGAATCGATGAAGGGGAACGTTGAGCCAGGAGGGATATAATATGTGTTGTTCGATGGAAAGAGTTCGTAAATGGACCTGATGTAGACGACTTCGCGGCCAACTTTCGCAAGCGTTACACCAGCCGGAACTAGCTCATCTGGGGCTATCCTGAAGTGCCGGGCATCTAGCTTATCCGAGGCCATGACGCTGAGTTTCCAGGAATCGCCGGAAGCGGCCACCGTTTCGACAATTTGTCGATGGGCGACTGGTTCAAAAAACCGTCTAGCGAGGCCTTGAGTTTCTGGCATACTCTGAGAGTATGTGATTGTATGCGCTATTTCGCGTTTCTCAACCTCGGTAAGCCTTGCATTTATGCTCTTGGACACCCAGTCTGACTTGAAGTCTAACTTCCACCTGTCATTAAGATATGGTCCTCGATCTTCTGGGCTGATCGCAAGTATGGACTCAGATGAAGGGTTCAAAGAATTTTCGTTGTCACCCAAGTTGGTTACCAGAGATTTTAACTGACTGATATTGAGCCTGAAGGCTGATAGATGTTCTTGGGTGGTCTGAGTGTAGTTGAAGACGGCGGAGAACACATCGCTGGCGGAGTAACCAAACCGATCGATTGCTTCATCCAGCAGAAATTTCACAGCGTCCTCTGGAGTCGGTTTGCCGTTAGCGAAGCCTTCCTCGAGAAGTGTATCAGCACCGGGGAAAGGTGCTAAAGGATTTCCTGAATCGTTCGAACAAAAGCTTTCAAGAGCCGCCGTCAGGTCTGGATATTCGCTTTGACATTTCAGGCTGCATAGTGTAAGGTCGGCAATAAGTCACGGTGTTGGAACGCTGACGACGCACCCTTCAACGAGTTCTTCAACAGTCCACAACGGCAAACCAGTTGTGTGTACGTCAGAATACTTACTCCAGAGCCTGTATCGGATAGGGTTTGGCGAAGCGGTTTGGACAGCAAAGCGTGTCCTGTTCACCAAAACCAATGGCGGTTCTGCTTCTGCCAATATATCAAAGAGCGACCAGATAAATGCACCTGAGGTGGGCTTGGGAATGGTGTAATCATCATCCTTGTCACCTTTTAATTGGTAGACACCATCGTGGTAGAAAAGGTATATTTGTTTACCAGTTGGAGAAAAGAGGATCACCTGTTTCAATTGCAAGAGTCGAACGAGGAGGTAGTAGAGAAAAAGTGTCTTTCCTGCAAATATGATTATCTTCAAGAATCGCACAGAAAAAAGCAGGTCCTTACCAATACCCGGCTGTCCTGTTATGATGACACCGCCGCGGCCTTTTTTCGTCATTGCCAGCTTCCAGACAGTTTCGAACATGCCCTTGTAGGATTCGCGGATATAGATGGATGACGGCTCGTCGTCATGAAAGACATCGGGATCTAACGACAAGAGTGGCGAGGTGGGTTTGTCTTCTTTCCCATACCAAGTTTCACGGAAAGTCCTCCATACTTCCGGAGCAGGCTGGTAATTTTTTCTTCGTTCAGGGCTCCATGTCCAATTCGTAGGGTCTACAAAGGGAAAACGGTTAACACATACTCCACGCGGAGAAAAGACGCATTCCTTCACTGTCAACTGACCAGCATTACGTGGTGCTAAATCGTGGGGTAAATCACCCATAGCTTCAGAAAGGTTCAAAGTAGTAGTGATAAAGTTGAATTGAAAAGATTGTAAGTATGTCTTAAATTTGAAATTTCGCGATGCCGGAGACCCGGACCGGTGGGTCAATGAACGCACTTGTGACTTTCGGAATCCCGGCCGTTTGGATTTCTTTCCTCTCCTGAACCTCATCATGCAAACAGGATCTGCTTCATCCACCAACACGAAACGCGTCTTTCCTCCTCTCTACACTCCCACAGGAGACGCCTCAAAGGATAAATTAGCATTCATACATGTTCTCGAAAGACTGAAGGTTCGTTTTGGCAAAAATTGGATCTCTACGGATAGAACAACTTCATAATTCATTGCGCCGGGGCAGACACAAAAGAGAACGGGATGGGTCGATAACGAGGTACGAAATGCCCGAATGATTCCTCCGAACAGCCACAATCTCTCAACACAGAGATATTCCATATCTTCCAGATTCCCAACCCTGAAAGGTATGCACTTCAACCAACATAACCTCCAACTGTCCCAACCCAACTGAACGCTCTGGTCCAAAGCATCTCAGACCACATGTACAGAATGGCCGTACTCGCTATGCTCTCTGAGGATCCGAATCTCGACGTTTCCAAGTCGGTGACGTGATCCAATCCATCGACCCATTCCACTTCCGACGAGCCAGCTTTTTTTTTCTCCCTCCCTCCCTCTCTCTCTTCGGTTTTCTGTTTTTCTGTTTGCTGCGCACTCTGTGTATTCCTTTGGACATGTACATAGATGTGTCATGATGGCGCTGGTGCATGATCTGGCGGAAGCGCAAGGTATGTTTTCTATTTCAGTTATATCTCATGTTTTCTGTGAACTTCGCTCATTCTCGTTTTGGGGTCTTTTCTTTTCTTTTTTCTTTCTTCTTGACCGACAGTTGGAGACATCGCTCCTAGAGAAGGGATACCCAAGGCGGAGAAACATCGACTCGAGTCCGAGGCAATGCATAACTTTGTGCACGACATGCTACACGATAGCCCCGCTGCTCAGAGGATCTATGCTCTTTGGGAGGTACGTTTCCTATCCCCTCGTCAGTGGACTCCTTTTTTTTTTTGACCACATCACTTCCAGGAATATGAAGCAGGTCAGACGCCCGAAGCGAGATTTGTGAAAGGTCTGCAACAAAACCCCGATTGTTTTGGAATTGACTGATAAAGTCGATGATAGACCTTGACCGGTTTGAGATGGCTTCTCAAGGTATGAAAAAAAATTCCCATCACTCTTTTTGTTCCTCTCGTCTTTCTAATTCTAACATCGTTCGTACTCTCCTCCCCCTTCTCACTTTCACTTGATAGCGCTGGAATATGAACGTAATCACGGAGCATCTCTCCAACCCTTCTTCGAGAGCAGCGTCCCCAAAATCCAGCATCCCCAAGTCCAAGAATGGGGGAAAACGTTGATGGAGGAGAGAAAGGACTTGCATGGCGCGGCGCCGTGAACATGGAATTAGAGTCAGTGGCAGAGGGAGAGGCAGAGGCTCACCGCTCATGATCATCTTGACCTTCCTCGACCGATTTAGTGCTGTCCTCATGTTTTGACACGAGTTATACATGGGGTTTTCTGCGGTTCATTCGGACAGTGTTGTTCTTTCTTTTTCTCGACATGCTGATCGTGCTGGTCTACAATTTGGTTTTCTTCTTCTTCTTCTCTTTTTTCTTTGTTTGAGTTCGCTGAAGACTCGACTTGTCAAGCACGTCCTCCAGTTTTTTTTTTTCTGCCAAAGAGCTGAATGGACCGTGCGTGGATGCATCTGACCCTATCCCGTTTCTTCTCCGAGTGCCATTCTTTGACAAAAACTTGGGCTTTGCTTTACTCTGGCGACGGGCGTATACTCATGCGTAGAAACTCTGCTTTGCTGCTTCGCTTTGCTGGCATCTTTTATATCTTATCTTGTGGCGATCGTGCGTTTGTTTGCTTCTTCTTCTTCCTCCTCTTGTTTCTTTTGGTTTCCCTCTCCATCCAACCTCCGTCTGAATCTGGGCATGATCAATGATCAATTGAGGTGGGTGGTCCCGTCTTTTCTTCTTCTTCTTTTTTTTTTTTTTCTTTTTGATCGCAGGTCTTCCTGGATTGGATTGGATCGTCGAGCTTATTTGACTTTCTTAGTTTTAGTTTCAGTTTTATAAAGAAAGGTCGTTTATGCGTTTCAAGGTCGTGCTGGAAGCTGCATGTTTGCTTGCCTGCCGCAATCCGAACCGCAAACCGCACACTCAAGAACAAGTACGCAACCTCAAGCTCAAGGCTCAACGCACTTTGTCAGGCGTCAGACGGACATATCACGGTTCACCTACCAGCTGTTTTATCGATCGCTCAACATAATACAGGCGGCACCGTCGTTTCCGGCTCCGACTCTTGCGTCCTCTCGCCTCAAGTTCCTGAAACCTTGTCATTTCTTGTTGTTGTTAATTGTAAGGTTATGATTTGTGCTGAATCCTGCTTCGTTTCATTTAGTTGAAGGTCATACCAATACCTTGGGCTCTCCTGGCCTCACGCTCAACCCATCTCGTCCGTTTCTCAAGTTTGAACACCAAGAAAAACCCGTCGAATAAAGTTCGCCAAGAGATTGCTTGTACGACACTGTACATAAGTGTAACTGCCGCCCGTTGACAGCTGTTAGTACATATTATTCATTTAATTGACCGTTCAGTGTTGACGTGCCCCTACCCCACCTGCTCTCAGTGGAGTGCTCTGCTTCTAAGCTTACCCCACACTTGATCATGACAGGGTCTTCTTGGAAGCTTGGAGTTTGGTCAGATGGGGGCGTCAGTGTACAGTGTGATTGCCAGCGTTGAAAGGTTCACGCCGCACGGTCAGATTCTGTTGGATGAAATATGTACATAAGTAACTTGAAGTTGAAAGCACCTCGGTACCGCGGTCTGAATCTTTACCTATGTACGTAGATACCCATAAATTATCATGAACAATCAAGGGTGTAATCGTATTATTTGCGTATTATTGCATCGTATTTGACGTCTCATCGTACAGTAATCTAATCAAACTACTTACAAGTGAAGGTCTGAAGGCCATCCAGAAAACTGGGGTGTATATCTATTATCGCATGTCTATACATTTTGTAATATTTAATTACGATGATCAAAGTGACGGTTTAGATGACGGAGATCATGATTCATTGGCCTCAGCCAGAATGGAATCTCTGAAGAAAGACTGGGAATCCGGGATAACTCATCACCACAGTCTACAGGAGGGTTCGGTTGCCTCCTCTAAGGCTCCTAAGGCATAAATTTATGTGGGATGGGAATCCGAATCACCCAGAGGCGGGTGGGTGGGCAGATGGGGGCGCCGCTTAGACTAAGCGTGTCCACTTTCCATGTCATGCATGATGGATTATGTATAGCTCGCGATCGCGCTTAGATTTTGTATGGACAGTGGGCATCAGAAACTTGAAGTAGTGGATTCATGAAGGCTTTTTTGACGTTGTTGAGATGGTGTTCCGGACCCGGAGTCACCGTACGTACGGCTACGTACGGTCTGAAATACATATGTATGTATGCACTTGAGAAAGGAGCGCAGGTAAGCAGGTCGGTCGGGTCTAGTTTTTCTGATTTATTTGACAGGATGTGTTGGTGAATCAGAATCGCGCCGTCAGAGTCGAGGTCGAAGCTAGCTGGAAGGGCAGTCGCCGTTAGAACCCATATGAATAATATTAGTGATTGATTTGGAAACTTGGCGAGCGGCAGGCAGGACGCAGAAATCATCCAGGCGCGTCAACCGAGGGAGAAAGCGCCAAGGGAGCACGGAAGTTACATGTTGACAATGATAATAATAAGTATCAGGTTGAGAGAGATAGGAGAGAATACACAGGAGAAGGGTTTGATAGGGAAGTGAAATGAAAGGAATGTGGTGACTCGAGGACACAGGAAAGACTTGCGACAGAGAGAAGGGACTCGGACATCGTGGACATGGGAAGCCTCGAGGCTTTGAAGCGAAAGTACTAGTACTAGTGAGCCCGCCGAGCACAGAGTTGATAGGAGAAGGACGTTGGTCATCTAGTGCAGGGAGAGTCATAGATTCTGGTCAACTCAGAGATAACTTTTTATCAGAGTTGTTGAAGCGAAGGAGAAATGAGAAGTAAGTAGAGGAGTAAACGAGAAGTCCGAAAGATAAGATCAGAAAACATACAACGGCCGAAAAAATGAACGTGACGGAAAACGGAACTACGGAAGAGCGTGTTTTTGGCAGGACCTCGCAAGATTAATCGTCTCTCTATAACATGACTCGGAGATTTGTCGATTGGATGGATACTTATCTTTCTTGAGCAATTCACTGTCATCGATTGCACCAACTCCACCAATCCGTCCACATCCAGTCTAACCCTTTCCTGACCACCAAGACTCGCCCCATTGACACGGGCCCACACACCCACGCCCCCAAATCCAAGTGACCTGCGCCTCTGCTTTTTTTTTATTCAAAAGTCGCTATATATATCCAAAGTTCATCTCGGCGCATTACATCTTTTTTGACAAAGGTACGCCTGTCGCCGCGGAGAACGGTATCCAAAGAGTGCTGAAACCGATCCCATTTTTTTCTTTTCTCTCCTTCTTTTTGACTTGCTCAGCTCTTCAAACCCTCCGGACACAACGCCATCGTCCAACTGCCCCTCCCCCCCACACCGCAGTCTTGAGCTTTTGGTTTTATAGGAGGCCTGCACACGAATCACTGGGCGGAGTAATACCGGATTTCATTTTTCTGCATATTTACTCTTCAACGCGAAACGCCAACGCATTGCAACGAGTTTGTTTGAGGAGAACCCGATACAACCCGGTCGATCATCGTCATCAATTTCCTGTCTATTTGGGACGCCGATTCGATTGCTAGTGGTCACCCGCACCCCCTCTCTACACTGTCCAACTGACCACCACCAACAACAACGGATCTCGTGCCAGTGCTGCAGTGTCAGTTGTGTCACCGTCCATTTTCAAATTTGGTTTTGGACTGCTTAGAGCGTTGCTCATTCCGTTTCAATCGAACCACCACCTCACTACCACTTTCTGTTTTTCATCCAACCCACCTAAAACCGGTCTTTCAAAGTTCAAAACAAACCTCGACGTTCACGTTCAACCGGTCTAGTCAGACTACGACCACATCCCGTTTTCAATCGACAGTCGAACCAACCATTTTAAACCCACAAGGATCACAGGGCTGGATCATCCACTACCAGAACACCCACCCGAACTAGTACCACCCAAGGGATATAGCCGTAGCTATCGTTATAGCTACTTCTATTTCATCCCCATCCCTCCCTAACATCCACCTCCCTCAATTACATTTTTTTTCAACAACCCACAACCAGCCCCACAACCCGGCACAAAACATACAAGGATCGAGGAGAATGAAAGGCTGTCTCAAATTCCCCTCTCCCGCACACTCCCAGGTGCCTTCGCCCACTGGTACCCCTGGACCAGGAGGGGAGTCCACTACCACCACCGCTAGCGCTAATGGCACTTCGTTCTACGCCAACTCGAACGCCTCGACGAGCTCGACGACGTCGACGTCTTCTAGTTCCCATTGCACGCACAGAAAGTGCGTCGCGTTTGGCGCGGATGGCTCAGAGGAGATCTACACGGCGGATGAATGGGACCGAACCCCTACGGAACCTGCGAGGAGATTGACGTATCAGTGAGTGGTATTTTTTTTTTTTTTTGCTCTCCTTTTTTTTCTTTTTTGGTTTCCATTTCGTCTTTTCTTTCTCTCTTCTTTCCTTCCGTTTGTTCTGCTGGCCTGTGGACGGCGGTGGGCTATGGCGGTTGTCACCCGTTCCTGTGTTTTGTTTGACGTCATACCCTTATGAATGGAACTTCGGCTCTTGTCCATACATACTTTTTTCTTTTTCTGGTCGTGTGCCCTCCTTTTTTTGCCTTCTTCCTTCTCACACCCAAATCCATTCACATTCTCTCTTACTAACGCAACACCTCTCTCTCCCACAACACACAGAGACCTCCTCGAACTCAAAGAAATCCAACGTTCCCTCCCACGCGCCAACCAACCCCAAGACTACTTCTCCGGCCGTCCATCGCGACACTACCTCTCAGCTGTGCCCATCGGCCTCCTACCCCTCCTCGCGGACGGGATCGATACAGGCGCGAGTTCTCGTGGTGGGCATCACCATGTCCCTGTTGTTCAGACACACACACATACGGGGTATCGAGGTGTCGGTGTTGGGAATGGTGGGAGCGTCGGCGTAGGTGTGAGTGTCAATGGGAGGACGAATGGCGGTGGGGATGTGATGATGTTGCAGAACGATTTGTATGGAGATGGGGACACGGATTCGTCCTCTGCGGAGCCTTCGCCTTCGAGCTCGGCGTATTCGTCGGGTGCGGTCTCTCCTGCGTGGGGGTTCTCGAGGTCGAGGGATGTTAGTCCTTGTCGCGGTGCCGGTGTGGGTGCGGGTGCGGTTGTACCCCCGTCACCGTTGTCATCGTCATCTTTATCAGGGACTGCAACGACTTCGACGACGACGAATACGACAACAACGTCACCATGGGCGATCAACTTTCATCGACAGACGCCTTCACCTGCGCTTTCGCCTTCGGGATATTGGTCTCCGTCTCATCAACACCAACAACAACATCAGCAAAGTCCTAGTCCCAGCTTAACTCCAAGCCCGAGTCCGAGCCCTACTGCCACTGCGTTTTCGCCTACGACACCGACGGGGACGACGGCGGCGGCAGGCACACCAAAAGCGCCGTTCGCACACCGGCCGTATAGGTCTGGGACGATCGTCCCCCCACCGACGGCGACGGTTGGTCAACGGGATGATGCTCATGCCAGCGCGGTTTCTTCTTCTTCTGTTTCCTCAACGTCAAATTTACCGCCGCCCTCGGCGTCGGTGTCGCGTCCTCCTTTGACGAGGAATCATCAGGATCGTCATGGTGGTGCCGGTGCCGGTGCCAGAGGTGATTCTGATACGGATACGGACACGGACACGGATACAGACCATGACGAGCAGGGAAGGATGAAGAGCATCCAAGGAGGCGGGTTCGGGTTCTTACCCCTCGTGGATCCTTCGCTCGCATTTTCGTCTTCTTCTTCGTCGTCTTCGTCTTCCTCCTCGTCTTCGTGTTGTTATGGTTCGGAGGACGAACACGAACACGAACACGCGTCCCTCCCATCTCTATCCGACACCGAGTCTCACTACCCCGAACACGAACACGAGCACGACCCGCCGACCCCATCGCTCACACACGCGTCGCTGGATAGCTGTAGCACGAGCAGCGTCGATGCGAGTCCGAGGTCGTCCCGTGCGTCGAGTGTATCGCCTGAGAGAGGTGGGTTTGGGTTTGGGTTTGGGTTTGGTGGTGGGTATAGCAATGGAGGAAGTGCAGGTGCCCGTGCCGCCGCCTCCGCCGGTGCGGGCGTTGTTGTCCCACCCTACGTCCAATTCAAGAGAACCTCTTCTGGCGAGAATACCATCAACAACGGGAACGGGAACGGGAACGTGGATAACGATAAGGACAGGGGTAGGCAGCTAGGCACGAGCCTGTTTCCTAACCTCCCGCCGTTGAGGAGCCAGGTGCATCTGCGATCGCGCGGGGAGGTCGTTGGGTTACGCGGCTATGGTTATGGTGTTGGGTTTAACGCTAGCCCTAGTCCTGAACGGAGTGCGAATGCGAATGCGAGTGGTGGGAAGGAGATGGATGAAACGACGACGACGAAAATGATTTCAACCACGACCACATCGACAACGGCGATGAACACGACACCCGTGCCTCTCCCGAGCGATCTGAGCAGGGAGCTCGTACCGCCTTCGCCTTCCTGTTTGGACCCTGGAGCGAGTAAGGGCGTGAGCCTTGCTTCTGTCATCGGTGGTGGTGGGGTTGTGAACAGAAGGAAAGTGGAGGTGCTGAAGGAGAATGAGAATGAGGAGGAGGAGGACAGGAGCGGGAAGAATGGGAGCGAGAAGAAGAAGAAGGATGGAAGTGGAAGACGACGAGAGAAGAAGAAGCGGAACTTCATCGTCGTTAATGATATGGAGATTTATTTGGATGATGATGATGATGATGATGATGACGACGAGAGTGGTGTTAGTGATGATGGGGAGAAGTGCGAAGGAGGGCAGGGGCAGGGGCAACGGGAGAATGAGAATGAGAAGGAGAAGGAGAAGCAGGAGGAGGAGAACATCGAAGATACGGCCTTGTCAGAAACGACGATCTGCATGTCTTCGTCCACGAGCACTTTGTGTGGCTCGGCTTCGTCCACATCCACATCCACATCCATGTCTGCGTCCACATCTACATCCACATCGTTCTCCACTTCTACTTCATCTACATCCACATCGACGTTCACACCCACACCCACACCCACACCCACGTCTCCGTTATCCTTATCCCCTACACCGACGACTGTATCCACCTCGTCGCCTACCTCCCCAACAACGACAACGACGACGACGACGACAACGTTGAACTCGAATGTGAACTTGCACCTCCCGATCACGTTTAAGAGGAGCGTGTCGTCGCCTGCTGTGCCTGGGTTGGGGTCGTCGTCGATGCTTCCTGGGAGGATGGACAGGTCGAGTTCGAGTTCGGTTTCGCTCTCTGGTGCTGGTGCTGGTGTTGTGCGGAGGTGATGCGGCGGGGATGTTTGGAAGGTCGAGGGCTGGGGTTGATGTCGCGAAGAAGAAGAAGACAGTACAACGAAAAACAAAAAGAAAAGAAAAAAGAAAGTCTTCTTTTATTTCATTGTTTTTTTGTTGGGGTTGGGGTTCTCCTTTTTTATTATTATGGAGGGTTGGATTTTTCTCTTTTTCTTTTTTTATATGTGTGTGGGAGGACGGGAGGACGGGGAGGAATGTGATGGTTTGTGGAATGTGAGAGGGCCTCAAGGAAGATCGAGGAGGAGGAGGAGTCAACGAGCAACCGACATCCTTCCCATCTATTTCAACCCTTTCGCGAAGGAGAAAAGACGCTCTCATGACCCTTTCCTCCTTCCACGTCCGCGCGCGTCTCGGCTCGGCACTCTGGGTGGATGGAGGAACCTTCAAAGTCCACTTGGATTATTCGACGTGAAACTGTGGAACTGTGTACTTTGTGCACACGGAGATAGCGCGCATGTCCGACCTGGGTTGCGTGTGTGGGAGGAGGGGGGGCTTCTGGTTCCGTTCGATTGGAGGTTGGAGGTCGGAGGGTTGGATGTTGATGTTGATATCGACGTCTTCGCTCTACAAATCTCAAGCAGGTTGTGGGAGGTGAAAAAGTGTCGAAGAACAGGAAGACAGGAACTTTGATAGGATCGTGATCAAGCTATATCCCTTCTTTCACGCCAAGGCCAACCATTCCACCCACTCTAATTCGCTGTCTCGGCATGAAAGGCTAAAGCTACCTTTACAACCTGTGGGTGTTTTTTTTTGGAGATGGAGGTGGCGATGGAGATGGAGATGGATTCGATGTGTATCAAAATTTCAAGGAGATAACCTTTCGCTCTCACCCCCGACTGCATACTTCATACTTATTCCACGGACAAGAGCTGGCGCTGGTGCTGGGCACTTTACATCTATCTCGTCGTACGGAGAACGAGAAACCACTACGCGCTCGGACCTGCCCATATATTTCTGGAGGTGTCAGCGTCGCCACTTCCCTTCCAAATCGACCTTGCCTGGCAAACACGGTCTCGGGGCCCAATTAGAGGACAAGAATGTCGGTGTGCATGCGTCGTTGGTTTCTTTCAAGATGGATACAACACCATCCCTCCGGCCTCAGCGACAACCCAATGACCTGCTGGATATAATTGGGTCTTGCCCATCGATTCGGACGGGTCTTGATTGCAGGAGGGATATTAATAACATCTGGCAACTGTGGTTGTCCTCCCTCTGTCCCTTCCATCCATGTTGTAAGGATTATGTCTTCCCCACCGCATGACCCTCCAAATCTTTCTGGTTTTGGCACAGATATTCTATTCCCCAACTGTACTTCTGCGACCTTGCCTCTTTGTGGACTTTATTTTATTGTTCTCCTCCGTCTTTTTCCTCTTCCTCTCCAATATTTCTTTTCCCTTCCTAATCCGGTTAATGTAATATAATTCTCTTTTTTCTCCTTTTTTCTTCTTCTTTTCTGTGTCTGTCCTTTCCTCTCTCCGCCTTTTATAATCAAGACCATTTACTTGTATATCATATCATACTAATTCTCCCTTTTTACTCATTTTCCTCGCCTTTTTTTTTTATCTACATACATACATTGTCTGTCCTATCATCCATTCATCGACCATTTACCTGCTTCCCATTGCGTTGCCATTGGAACCTACCGTCAAACTACTTACTTAAACGCGCACACAACCATCCTCGGCACATCGACGATAACCACAACAACAACAAAAAAAATCGTAATGGCATATCCATCTTCAACCTCTTCTTTTGTTTCTTTTTCTTCTTTTAGAGAAATTCCTAGATGTCATGTCGCTCTTCTCCTTTCTTCTTTCCTTTATATATCGTCTGTCTTCTTTGCTTTCCTGGTATACATAGTTTTTGAGGTCCTCTACACGATTTACGATTTTTTTGGCCTGGCAGTGCTTGATATTCCTCTCTCTCTCTCTCTCTCTCTCTCTCTCTCTCTCTCTCTCTCTCCTCTTTCTCGTGTCGCAATAGTTAGTTTGTGTCATATTTACCTTAGTTTTTTAATCCTATTACTTCTCTGTCACAAAAAGAATCAAATTCGTGAATCAGTATGTTACAAAATAAGCAAAGTATAGTACAGTAGTTATAACTGGAATATCAAAACAAAATTAATTAATTACACAGTAGACCCATTCCTTGACATCTCCTTCCTGACCTCACTCGACCACTTGAAGAAATCGCATTTCCACTGCGGGTCGACTTGCTCTCGGGGTCGTTCAGACCTCCCTTTATCGTAGCCCGGACCGACGGGACTAGATCAAAATGTCAGTGAGTGAATATTGAGTCGAATAAATAAAGAAAGCCGTTAGGAAAAGGGGGAAAACAAGGACTCACCGCGAACAGATAAAAAACTTCTTGCCTTTATTTGGGCCAGGCTTGTTCACCGTGAATTCTTTCGCGGGTTCACGGTGGACGGTGCAGACGGGTATCTGGGTCGGCGCGAGGAGGCTAGTCCATGCCTGTTTGCTTTCTTTAGATGATGGAGCTGGTATCATTAGGGTATTGTCGTCGGATTGGGATAAAGCCAATGCGAGCCGGTAATCTGCGTCTTCGTCGACCTCGGTTGGTGTGATGGATGGGTTGGCTGATGTTGATGCTGATGCTGACGCTGATGAAGTGGTGTCGATAGTGGTAGGGTTGGTGGATGGAGGTGGAGGTAAGGAAGACGGGTCTTTCTTTCGCGTTTTGGGTGGACCTGGTGATGATGATGATGAGGAGGCCAAAGCGGATGTCGATGATGAGGCTTTGGTCTTCGAAGTCGACGGTTTCGGTTTGGCGAAAAATCCAGCAAGCGTCGGTTGAGAGGATTTCTTCTCTTTTCCTTTCGATGACTTGGGAGTATCTTGTTGGTTTGATGATGTTTTAAGCTTCTTTGTCAAAGCTTTAGGACTCTCTGCAACGATCTTTCGTTTTTGGACGCTCGAAGCAGGAGGTTCTCGGGGTTCCGAAGGGTATATTGGCGTAGGTTGGGTCTCGGGACTGTCGATGGATATGGGTATTTCGGATGATTTGGCGGTAATAGAAGAGCTTGAAGAAGTAGAAGGTTGACGCTCAATGGGGAGAGGGGAAGTTTCAGAACTCTTTTTGCCAAAGAAATTGGAGAGTAACTTTTGCTTATACTCATCCCAATACTTGGCTCCTATACGTGGTGGTTCAACCGGTTCGTCGGTATTTGACCGAGCCCCGAGGACATCAGAGAGTTTCGTTCTCGTTCCATCACAATTAACAATTTCGTCTTTGAAATCGACGTAGACGGGGCAATGGTCGCTGCCTTTGATCTGAGGCTGAATATCAGCGGCTTCAACCCACGGAACGAGGCCTGGTGTGATTAGAATGAAGTCGATCCTTGTGCCGTAATTCGTTTCACGCGCTGAAATCTTCGTATTCCAACCTAGAATAACAAATATTAGTTTCAATGCGAGTAAATTCGTTTGGAAGTGTGGTTTGACATACATGTATACATCGCTTTGCGATCTGGCCAAAGTCTCCTCACAATGTCAACCATTTTCCCTTTCCCTCCATCTTCGTGAATAAGCCAATTCCCAAGCCATCTGCGGCTCTCTTTCCCCCAAAACCCTTCTTCACCTTCCAACCCTTCAGCCAGTCCTCGCTCGACCATGAGTCGGCCTTCACAATGGTCTTCCACTGCCGCACAAGCATTGAGGTCGCCAACAACTATGACCTCCCGTCCTTCTCTAATCAGCCCATCCACTCGCGTTTCCAAGAGTCGATGATAATCCATCTTGAATTTATCGCGTTCTTCCGTTCCAGTCCCATCATTCGGGCAGTAAACGTTGATGAGGACAAACAATCCAAGGTCGACCACCACAGCGCGTCCTTCGCTGTCCAAGTCCTTGAAGTCCATTTCGTCTTCGTCTTCATGCGGCTCAGCGTCGATAAGATTTGGTGGATAATGATCAACCTTCGATATACGCTCTTCCGAGGATAATGGGGGTTTTGGTTGGATTATCCCTGTGATACCTTCTTCTGCTTTGAGAGGCACGAGAGTGCTTCGACGCGTGTAGATAGCCGTGCCAGAATATCCCGTTTTGCGAATCGGAAAGGAAAAAAACGAGTCGAATGAAGGAGGCAGAGCCACAGGTTTTGGTAATGCCTGTCTTGATGATTTCATTTCTAAGAATAAGAAAAGATATTCGGCCTTCAGGATGGATGCATTGGGGGACGAAGGTACCTTGAAAACAAACTATGTCCGCTTGTAGGTGGTTTAATATGTCGTCAAATGTCTTGAGAGTGTTCCATCTAGCGATTCAAGTGAATATTACAGACATGACGCGGATGGGACTTTAAACTAACGGGTAGTATTGTGGAAGTGTTCTAACACCATTCTTGTTGCTCCAAGTGAGTTTCGAGTACTGTACGACTGCATAAATAGAGGACGTACAATATTCCACGTTAATACGCGCATTCTTGGATAAAACTTGTTGCTGGAGTTGGTTAGAACGTCTTTTCAGTTGTGTAGTCAAAGTTCAGTGAAACTTTCCCTAGAAAGACAAGAGAAAGATGCGGTTTTCATAGGCTGCGGTAGAGATATTTTGCATTCTATAAGCAAAAGAGGAGCGATTATGACATTAGGATTGCCACAGATAGATACAAAATGTGAACTTGAAGGTTGCTGAACAGAAATGAGAAAAGGGAAATTGAGAGCTCGACCGTCAGGGGCTTGTTTGGCATCTCCCTGTAATCATCACAGAGTAAACCTCATTTGCTTTTCAACTCCTTGGCTTTCCATTCCACTTTACTATCAACGTATAGTCACTATGGGTCGTCTACGTCGTTCTCGAGCCCACCACGCCAGGAGAGATGTCCAGAGGGGAGCTAGGACACGAGTAAGATATTCTTATCCCTTTTATATCGACCTTTCTTACTCAATCTATCCTTTTTTTTCAGGTCAGGACTCGTGATTTAGACATGATTCAGCTCATCGACCTTGATCCCAAAGTTTGTCGCTATTCATAGCTTGGGCCAGCTGCCCACTAATTGCTTCTGCTCTTCACAGAATAGGGCTGCTCTGGAAGCCCAAGCGATTGACTACGAAAAACCAGGCCTTGCCCAACACTATTGTGTCGAGTGCGCAAAGTGAGCAATTTTTTCTATCTCGGACCTTGGACCTTCGCTTCATCATTACTGACCTTTCTATTAGGTACTATGAAACCGATGCTGCATTACAATCACATTGGAGAAGCAAAGTACATAAAAGACGCCTCAAACAACTCCGAGAACCAGCATATACAAAAGAAGAGGCCGAGCGAGCAGCAGGTTTGGGAAGAGAAAATAGACGGCCTCCTCCAACATTGGCTGGGCCTTCAGAAATTATGGTCGACGCTGTTTGATATGTATACTACTTGTATGGAATATGTTTTTTGGGTTCACTTTCACGCTCACGACTTAATAGATTACGATTGGATAATTTGGATTGAAAATATGTGACTCGCTATCAAACCACAAACGCCTGCGCCTTTTTTTTATCTTCTTAACTGTTTCGAATATGAAGCCTTTCTCGCAATCGTAAAATGGCCAAAAACCCTATCAGATGGACATGCGAATAGTACCTCCAACATACCAAACGGTCACAGACTTTCTACAATCGATTTCGAACACGGTGTCCAATTTATTCCTTTGGGATGTATTCCGGATCCTTGGGAAATCTCGCTCGCATCAACATAGTTTAAGCCACGTTTAAGCCGTATTCTACACTCACCCTGTGGGGATGGCAAAGTACGTGTTCATCGTCAGTCGTTGCAAATGATGGATGATGAATTCACTCTCATGGGAACCATATGTTACACTGACGTGTCATTTTCCTAAAAGAACACTTGTTGGTGACTATATATTTAACATCTTGTCTCGACGATAGGCTTAATCAACTTATTTCTACCTTTCGATATTGATGAAAACCCAGATTTTGCTCAAGACCGGAATACCGAAGTTAGCCCTTTTGTGGCTCTTCGTGTTTCTTGGTACAGTTTCCAAACCCTCCAGAGGCAGAAGAATATATTTTATCCTCTCATGCGGGGCGTTTACCAGTATCCTATTTTCGCGCCCTCTCAAACCACAGTTGCCGGTCATCCATTATTTCATAGGTCTAGCGGCCGCCAACCTCATGTGCCAGGCGTCCGACTTCATCTTTCTCAACGAGCCTCAGCTCACCTTACGAAGAAAAGACCAACAAAAACCTGCAAACGAGCTCGGTCTATGGGAGAGGGTGAGTTGGGCGAACGACCTCATCTCCAACCAGCGCGGTGTACACTGGAACTTCGAGGCTCCAGGATTACGCCGTTCGACAAAGACGCGCTGGCCGTTTGTCTTGGAGAAATTGGTGGAATGCGGTTACAGTTATCTGATATTGGACTTCACGTCCTACGCCATGCGGAATAATCCTGTGTTCCAACAACAGGAGAACGAGAGTATGAGCGCCCAAGGAGTCCTTTGGCAGACGTGGAATGTTATGGGATTTTGGACGATTCTGTTCTCGTTTACCAAATTCTCCTATGCGTTTTCATCTGCGTTTTGTGTTCTGGTTGGAGAGTGGGATCCTCAGGACTGTCCTGATTATGTTGGCTCTGTGACCTCAACGACCACTGTACGGAAGTTCTGGGGGTAATTCAACTCTTTGTATGACCAACTCAATCCTGATTTTGTTTTTCATCAGACGAACGTGGCATCAGGCTTTACGGCGAGTTCGTTGTTTTATTTTCTTTCTTTCTCTTTTTTGGACATCGGATTTAAACTTCATGTACATTTTACAACAGATGCTTTCTGCTCATGGAAAATACGTCGCCAACACATATTTCCAGTATCCCAAAGGGTCATTCAATTCCGCCTACACACAACTCTTCGTCGCCTTCTTCATATCAGGGCTCATCCACGGGGCAGCAGATTTCGTCGCCATTCACGATGTCCATCGGTTCGTCAGGAATATGCAATACTTTGTCCTTCAGGCCGTTGCCATATTGTTTGAGGACACTATCATCGCTTATGGGAAGAAGTTAGGAATAAAGAGCGTGCCGAGGGCCATAGGTTATGTTTGGGTTGTTGCTTGGATGGTGTGGTCTGGGCCTATCTGGTTGGAGACGTTGGTGACCGAGAAACTCACCAATTTCATTCTTCCGTTCTCCGTACTGGATATGATATCCTAGTTAGTGGAAAGATGATCTTTTATTTTCTGTATTCAACTTCGCTTTGTAGTTTTTTGAGATGTATCTAGTTTAATGGAAGTAGAAATCATTCGAAAAAATAAATCCCAAGTTGCCATTATTTTTTTGCTGGGGATGGAAATTCTTGGTGATATTTTCATTTAATAGGACCAAAGTCCCTCTATCCATGCTTATCCATGCCTGATGATTTCTTGCTGGTTCACTGCGTCGAAGTTCGAACTTGTGTTGAAGTTGTGATCCCAAAAAAGGCAAAGGTGTGATGAAATGATGGCCAATGCGGAAATATTCCCACGACTCAAAATCATCCGTGGATACCCAACGAAAGTCCCGCGCCCAACGACCATCGACCCCCTCACCCTCAGGATCCTCAAGAATTCGACGAGATGGTGAGTCTTTGCTCCTCCAGACGACTTTCAATATGTCCCAGGAACCTATGGCGGCGATTTGAGCGAGAAAAGTTGGGGGGAAGGGATGGATGCGGTCGGATGGGTTTGGATGGCGTTTTTGGGACACAAGACTTTTGGGCGATGGGCTCGCAAATGGAACCACTGTTCGCCTGAAGATTCAAGAACACCCGCTCTTTCTGTCTTTTCTGTGGGCTTGCATGCTGTGTTGAGCGATGCTGACTATCTCTGCTTTTTCTTTGGGTGGAATTTGCTTGTAGACGAAAGGTGTGTCAATCTCGCTTCCTTCCCTCTAATCGTTTTCTCTAAACACTCTTTTTTTTAGGTACCTCGTCCTTCGGGTACGTTACCACCCCCATCTCAGCAGACGAAATTCAATACTCACGATAACTGGTGTATCCGCTCTCACCTTCCAACAGTAAGAGACACACAAAGTCCCACACCCTTTGCCGGCGCTGCGGCAACCGTGCCTTCCACAGGCAACACAAAAGTATGGAGTTTCCAGGAGTTGATCGATTATGATCTTCTAACCCTCGTCCAATTTCACAGCTTGCGCATCATGCGGTTACCCCGCTGCTAAGATCAGATCCTACGAGTGGGGCATGAAGGCCAAGCGCAGAAAGACCACTGGTACAGGAAGGATGCGCTACTTGAAGGATGTTTCGAGACGATTCAAGAACGGCTTCAGGTGAGCTGATACCCTCACTTTTTTTACCACCGCGACGGACTTCCTGACCATGCGCTTATCCAAAAGGGAGAACACCGTCGCCAAAAAGAGGGTCGCTGCTAAGACTGAGGCATAAATCATGTACTGTACATGACTCTTTTTCTTCCATCTTTATGAGCATGACTACTTCATATCACCTCACCATGCCCATCTCTGTTATTATGCGACGCTTGGCTCTCTCTTCTACATCATATCGCAAGAATGCAAAAATAAACCATGATTATGATTTTGGGATCCTTAGAGGCTGCTTCGGACCACGTAATCTCTGGTACCGTCTTGGTTCTGGGTTTTTCCATCCGTTTTTTCGATTTCTTGTGGGCTACTCATCCCCAAATTTGGGATATACTTGTCTTCTTGGGACTTGAAGTGGCTCAGTCAGGGTTAACGTTCAACGTTCAACGCCAACGCCAATTCGCTGCAGACTTTCGACGCTATCACTTGAGTACTGCCACGGGACTCGAGCACCTTTTTTCTTACGTTCAGATGTTTCGCAACGGAGGGGTTATTGCGCATCACGGAGTGGTTCGGTCGATAAGAGGTGTAAGAGTGACGACAACCTGTGATAAGATTGGACATCTGACTACTAGGAAGGAAACAACGTGTTGTTGTTTCTACTTTTCTGTGACGCTTTTCTTTTGAGGGTTCGGGCTGGTCGAGGACGTCTCATTAAGCTTTAGCTTCAGGTCGTGGGCTCCGGGGAAATTGGCAGATCCGAACCTGTTAGACTGTAACAGCATGCCTTGTCTCATTCCGTATCGGTTCGTTTTTTTTTATTGGTCGATAACGTTGATTCAACGCCGCTCTGCGTTTGCAGGAGGTTTATCTTTAATGATTCTCTTCATGAAGGCACCCAGGTTTCAAGGCCTAAAGGCAGATATGAATATGAAACTCCGGACATAGGACCTATTTACCTTAGGCTTCAAGCTCTATGAATTTAATGAAAGTATCAGATACGGAGGCCCGCTTACAGTGCCTCTAATTGAAGGCAGACGTCGATAACCAATAGCCTGCGGGCCTTTGCGAGCTCAAGATAAAAAGAAACTATAGGCTCAGATGATCGACACTATCTAGTCATAGGTTAACTTCAATGAACGGTGAAAAATCGAACGAAGTCCAAGCGGTGAACCCTGCACGGCTCTCTTTGTGGTAAGGAGAACAGGGCTTTTGGATCCGTTCCGGACACTTGCTGGGTCGACTCTCTCTGAGATCAAAATTGAATCCATCCCGCGGCCGAGCCGATACGCCTGTGAAACGGTGCTGGAGAAGGATGGTCGGCCTGCAGGTTTGGGGAACTCTAGGAAAGAGAAATGGGTCGTTCGAGCCGGAGCGCTGTGTTGATTATGTATGGGTCCCGGAGCAAGTGTCCCGGTCGGATGGAGGTTCCGGGGTGGGTTAAGTGTTCGCGTTACCCTCTCTCTCAAACTCTTGAAGGAAATTCCAAGGGTGGCGGTTTTCCCTGTCTCTATCTTATCGGTTTCGAACAGTGAGACTGCAGGGGCTCTTCATCCGAGTCACTGTTCGATTTGAAAATCAGGTCGTTTTACATAGTAGAGCTAAGAGCATATAACTTACCCCAAAGAAAAACTCCACTGTTTATTTGAGGGTACGAATCGCTCGTCGTCATGCATACATATTGTTTTGTGTGATTTTCTGGAGGGGTGTGTATGTATTTACTATTTCATTTGAATTTTGAAGTTATGGTCAGGGTCCCGGTTCGTCGCTTGCTGATGATGATACTCAAGATAATTAAAGCCGCCGCGTGATTGTTTTTCTGTGTTTTTTGTGGGATAATTTGAAGCACGGTTATGTAGCTGAACGATTTGTGCTTGGGGCTTGATAGCTTAATCCCTTGTATACCTTGATGAACATAGGCTGCAGGTGTCCCCGATGGGCCATGGCAAGTAATTTGAATTTGAAGGCGCGACGCGCATCGGTGGCTTGGTCGGTCACGTACACGTGATTGTACGAGCGCTTCCAGAGTCACAGTCTGGGCTGCTTCCGAGACTCCGTCTCGATGAAACCGTAACAGCGAGGCGACCAGTTTCGAGTTGTGTTCGCCCATTATGTTGGCTGATCCCATGTCCTCTGTACAGATCTCGAACAAGCCCAAATCCGACATCAGGGACCTGATAAAGGCATACGGCCACTTTTGTGCGCAAAAGGCGCACTTCATGGGCGACGACTCGGACGTACCGCTACCACATGAAACCATCTCTCTATTTGATAGCGGACTCTCCCATTTAGAAGCCGCACTTGCTGAACCCAGGGTATTGCTTGTATCTCCATATCGACGAAAAAGCTTTGATCATGGCGAATTGTTCAGGCACCGACCATTGATGTATGGGATGATCATGATTTGGAAGGCATAGACGTCAAATCTATTGGTACGCCCCCACATATCACAAGAAAGCCGGGTTGCGAAGCCGCTGTTGCACAAGCCACTGCTCTTGCGTCAAGCGACCTATGGTCCTCGGACAACTTCATTCGTCAATTGGATTTGGTGACAAACACCTCATGTGTCGAGGTATGTTGAATATTATTGTTTTTCTCCAAGTTCTGTCCGACATCTCACCTAGTGACTCCATGTCAGAATGAAACATTGGTCCATGGATGGGTAGACTGTTTTTTTCAACGTGTGATGGCGATGTTACCACAGGACAAGCAGCTGTTGTTGCACATGGAAACACAACTCCTGCCTAAAATCGAGGATCAATGCTATAGTGGTTCGGGGTTCATGTACTACACCGTTATGTGCTCGCAAAATTACTCCGATGGTCAGCCCCTACTCATTTCTCACCAGCATGCCCTTCATCCTCTAATTTAATCTCGAGAACAGTGAAGGATTTGCGCAGGTACTATGAACAAGAAGAGCTCAAATGGCGGGTGCTGTACCACCACCAGCCACACAACGTCATCCTGGTCACGGCGGCACTATCCAAACGCATTTGGACCTGTGTTTCTCAAGCCGTTTACAAGATGTACACCTTCGCGGTCACCACGAAGTGAGTACTCGTCCACACTGATTTGTCCATTACCTTCTCATCCCGGTTATTTAGAAAGAAGATTGTACGCGGTGCATTGACCAGCGGAGACAAGTGGATCTTCCTCATCTTGAGCATGAACGACGATTTTAGTGGAAGAACCTTCCGGCAGTCCGAGACGATCACCATCAATTGCAAACTGAATTATCCTCATTCCGGCCCAGTCATAACTGATGATTTCAACCCTCATTACATCACCGCCATTTTAATGAACTGGGTGAGCACCGCTGTTTCTCGTCTATCTATTTTATGAATCTGTCCGAATAGGTTCAGAATAGCTTTTCAGACCTCGACAACAATGATATGCTGCTGCAAAAATTAAAATAAGAAAACCATACAAATCTCAGACTTCGATGCAGATTTGTGGGAGCATTGCCGTATCGGTGGACAGTAAAATATTCTAATTAACCTAGTTACCGTATTGGCCCAATCACTACAGCATTCCCGCTCCATCAAAATAGGCGCCCGATAATTTGTACGCCCTCAAGTTCACACTCACGCCGCCTTTCGAGGATATTCAAGCGCAACAAACGCTGGAGATCCACAGGCGCGGATTCGAGTACCCCGTATCGTATTTTCCTGGTCTTTGAGCGACATTATTAGCATTGTGGCTGGTGCACTCTGGCGTAGAATCAACATATTTCGAAAAATAGCAGCTGAATGAATTGTTGAATTCGAATCATATTTTTCTGTCGACTGATACGGCGATGCCTCGCCTCTGAGATGAGGATTAACGTGTACAGTTTCCCTATTCATTTTTTTGCAGGAACAAATCCTCGTTGCCGAGGTCTGAGAAGCTGTTCTGAACCTATTTGGACGGATTCAGAATGGAACGCCATACACAATCCAAGAGTGGCGCTCACCCAGTTCATCAAAATGGCGGTGATGTAATGAGGGTTGAAATCATCATCTATGACTGGGCTGGAGGGGGAAGGCTTAGACTCGGCGTTGAATTTGACCTCGATTGTCTGGGACTGCTGGAAGGTTCCTCCACTAAAATCGTCGTTCATGGTCAAGATGAGGAATATCCACTGGTCCCCGCGTGTTACAGCACCACGGACAATCTTTTTTCTGAATTGACCGGGATAAGCAGGCGTATACTAGTAATCATGGTCAAACTACTGGGATACTACTCACTTCATGGTGACGGCAAAGATGTACATCTTGTGAATGGCCTGACAAACACAGGTCCGAATCGACTTGGAATATACCGCCGTGACAAGGATGACATTGTCTGGCTGTCGGTGGTTCAAGAGCCGGTCTTTGAGTTTTCCTTGTTCGTAGTACTCGCATAAATCTACCACTGTTCTCAAGATCAAATTAGACGACAAAGGGTGCTGGTGGCAGGTGACTGGCAACCGACCTTCGGAGTACTGCCGTGAGAGCATGACAGTGTAGTACATGAACCCCGAACTGTTATAGTCTATTCCAGTTATTCCGGATGGATCGAGGTCATCGATTGGGGGCAGGAGTTGGGTTTCCATGTGCAGTGTCAGGTGCTTGTCCTGCGGTAGCATCGCCGTCACACGTCGAAAAAACGCATTTACCCATCCATTGAATAGTGTTTCGTTCTGAAATGGAGTCAGTGGGTGAGGCTTTGCACATAACCTGAGCATAGCGGGCCATGGCCCACCGGGTACTAAACTTCACATACCTCGAGACATGTAATGTTTGTAATTGAATTTAATTGGCGAATGAAATTCTCCGAAGACCAGAGGTCGTCCGACGCCAGAGCAGCTGCTTGCGCGACGGCGGCTTCGCAACCCGGCTTTCGTGTGATACGTGGGTGCATATAGTCGTATTTGACACCTATGCCTGCCAATTCTTCATCACCCCATATGTCAAAGGTCGGTGGCTGTATAACTCGAGATGATTAAAAGATTCTTGAAATGATAGGACCATGGAAATAAAATACCCTCGGTTCAGCGAGCGCTTCTTCTAACTGTGAGAGCGCGATATCCAGTCGGGTGATAGTCTGTTGTGGTACCTTTCCTATGAGCTGCTCCTTTTGCAGGCAAAGGAGGCCATATGATTTTACCAGCGCCCTGAGGTCGATGTTCGTGTCTGTCGATGTCTCTGTGGAGGTCATGGCAGATCAGGAACAGGTTTTACCTTAGACGCTTGATGTGCGTACACAAGTACTGGCTCCAGCGGCCCGGAATATACGGCGGCAACTTCCGGCACTGACAAGAAACCTCAAGCTCAAGAAACATACATATATAGGAAAATATCTCCTCCGTCCGAACTTAGACCGCCACCGTGATGCATACACGTTCTTTTATTTGCTTGCCTGCAAGAAACCTCCAGGCTCTCAGAATCAATCATGACAACCTTATTGGAACCTTTGGTGGGACGATATTACTCACTTCCGAGTCTTATCGCGTCAGGTGTTGCACCCCATCAGCGGAACGATTAGGTTTATCTGTTATCTGATAAGGACATTGGTTTTGGAAATGTTGGTCCAGCCTGAGATCAGCCTTGGGTTGATGCCTGCTGAGGGTGGTTTAAATAAAAAGATTCCGTTGTTTGGATGCTGATTCACTGCATGTTACTCAGTTGAGGAGTTGCGACCTGGCTCAAGTCGGTTTGCGATGCGCCACTTTGCGATCATTCTGCACGGGTATCGGGATGGATCAAAGTTGCTGTAGCTGAGTCGTTGATAATTAAATACCAGTCAGATTAAAGCACATACTACAAGTTGACGGTACAATCGAGTTCAAGGCAAGGACTCGGGCTGTAGTAGAGCAATAGATATACTTGCAAGTTGCCGCCTTCCTTCACGTTCCTTCGGCTCCCAGTCCTATGCAGTATGTTGATCTTATAGATATTACTTCGCAAGGGATGAAACTCTCCTTGACATGACTATTACTAGCCGTGGCTTGGTGCAAGCTTGGTGGGCTGCTGGGCATGTATGTAGTAAGTACATAGGTCCTGAAGTTGTCCTGAAGTCTGATCTGAGAGATTATTATAGATAACCTATTATAGACGTTTTTTAACAACTGATAAGAAAGACAGAGGGAACGATCAACTTCAGAATGACATATGTATGTGGTTGACATGCCATCATGGCAATGTACAGTAAGTAAGTATACCTTGATCATATTTCGATCGTATACTCGTTGGTCATCTATTCATCAAACACTCGACTCCGAGCTGGACTTCGCGACTGTTCAGATCAACCCACCGGCCCCATCCGACTCAAGCATGGTATTCGTGTAAGGTGTCGTGCTACTCCGAATCCGAATCGGATGAGGCAGGCATCCGAATGCCAACCGTAGTGAAAATCGTGGCTGTCGTCTGTTCTGCGTTTATCTTAAATAATATGATCATCCGTGTTGAGCGCTTCCTGTTGAAGGCACATGAGTGCGTGTGTTCTCTGTTCTCCCTTCACCAAAAGTTTGTATAATTGATCGTCATTCACTTCAAAGATCTACAAAAACTAGGCCGGCGAGTTTGAGTTTCATGGAGAATGGTCCGTCGACGACTAAGTATGTAACCTCGCTTTTCCGACGAGTATCCTAGTAAATAAAAACATTCCGTTCCCGACGTCCACCGGAGGTGTCAAACCTCGGAATGCTGGTAGGTACAGTATTACAAAACATAAATACATGATACACGGAGATGCGATGGATGACCATAGCTGTGAGGGTTTTTTTTAAAAATCGGTCCTATGTATATTTATACTGGGATGAACACGGACGCGGACGGGAAACGACGGTGTGGTAGTTATGCGCTTAGTTCTATTTTCTGTCCGTCACTGATTTTAGTCCTTAAGTGCTTAGTGAAGGTGATATGATATGATATGATATGAATATGATTGATCATCTTATCTGAATGCCGCGGTGTGGTCGGCGGTGCGGCTGATCATGACAAGTGCGCACTGGCTCGTTTTGGTTTTGAGTAGCTACTCTCACTCTCGAGTCTCAATCGGCCTCCTTAAGTAGGACGCGAGGATGTTTGAGCTCATTTTGAGCCTGTTGTAAAAGGTATACTTACATACATACTTAGTATGGTTATCATTACCGCCAGCGGTTCACAGCCGCCCTCGCCTTGCTTTGGCCGACGTTTGGAATGGCGACTGGTTCTGGCATGGCCATTGGTCATGACGGCCATGGAGGGAGACCTGGAGGGACAGGGACCACAGGAGGATGATCTGTTTTTAGATGTGATTGAAGGAGAGAAGCCTGAGGCCTGAGGCCTGAGGAAGGAAGGAAAACTGAAGGAAGGACGGACTCGACTCGGACTCGGAGGTCGATCATTCGAACTTCGATCATCGACATCGATGCAGATGTCACATCATGGAGTTTGGCGGAGAAGAAAATTCTTGGGAGGCTAGAATTCGTATGTATGTAAGTAAAGTAATAGTGTTCTTGGATCATGGATCTATGAGACGTTTGGAGAGTCATCTGTCGTCGTCTTTGTTGTACGTGTTCTTTTTTGTTTTGTCTGAGTGAGTGAGTGAGTGATTCGGAAGGGGAGATCACTAGAAGTTTACTTCCAATAGCTTCCAATTTCCTCTTCCTCCTCCGAGTCCTTCTATGAACCTGAGGATGCCTCGGACCCCCGGTCCTGTATGGGCGGTTATTGTTATTCTTGAACGCACCTGTAAGACCTTCGGCCGTAAACTTAACACATCTAGATAGATAGTGAAATTTGAAATCTTACTCAGGCTTATCGACTTCAATCATGAATCCACCGAGGCGCTTGACGTACTTACTCAAGTCAGTCACCCGCTCGGACTCCCGGTCCTGTATGGGCGGTTATTACTATGTAGGAGACAGACCAAGAGATCAAGACTTGGAGTCCGTTGAATTTCAGCCTGTTGTTGTTGTGAAGGGAATCATCGAGTGCCACGCATCTAAGTATCTGCATCTGCATTGAGAGTACGTATCAGTGCATATACTGAGTATTGAAAACCGGGGCGATCAGAAGCTGTGGCGATCCATTTTGAGGGAGGATTTCGAGTCTAGTCAGCCCAGACTCTATATCATCAGGACAAGCATCGACTTGGACTGTTACTGGACATACATAGGAGTCCTCGAGAATCGAGAATCGCGGGTTTGAACACTTGGCCAACACGGCGCCCGTGTGGCGGGGATATTACAGATATTACATAGTATGCTTTTCCCCCCCGTTCCGTGTAACGGTGACTCGGTGTATGTATGTAGACTTGTGTAGCAAAGACACTTGGACTTGAGAAAAGTTGAGGATCGTGCGGGGTTCATTATGCATATACGAGAGATGATGGAGTGGGGTTAGGAATTAGGAAGATAAAAGCGATAAGATGTCCATGTCAGGCTTTCATATAGCGGGAATAAGTAGCGCGTCGTCTGTCGTCGACGGAATGGGAGATCGTCCCCATCCAATACTTGCCCGCTTGATTAGTCCGGAAGAATCACGTACACATAGATGGGTCTTCTTTGCAGGGTTGTCGGCGTAGAGAGTTACAGCGATGATGGTGTTTTCTAAATGTGGTAATCAAAAAAAAAAAAAATTAGTGTGGGTGTAGGCTCCGAGGCGACCCTTAACTTTTGGGCTGGGTCGGCGTTCAAACGTTCGAGTTCAGCTTTTTTTTTCCGGTGCGTGGTGTCTTTTGATGCGGTATGTGTTGTAGACTCCGTTGGGAGTTCGAAGGCTTTGTGAGCGCGGACTGGACAGGTGTGACTGTGAGGGTTCACGTTAAGCTGGCGTCGGGTGAGGCCAACGGGTCGGTCGCGGCGGCGGCAGTTTTGATGATTCGGTTGCATAGCGGCGGCGGGAACGCGCGCCTCGGAGGTAAAGGTTTGTTAGTTTGTTTTGTTGAGAAGGAGATATGATAAGATTCTGATGAGACGTGGCATCATTCCTATTATACATGATGCTTGTTTTTTTTCATTCAAAGCTCAGACGTATGTAGAAAAAAATAACAGACGACGGAGTTTGGAGTGACTTTTAAGTTTACCGACGGCTCTGCTGGGGGCTCATGAGAGAGTTTGTGGTGGATGCGGAGCGATGGTTGAAACTGAGTGAGAAATTAGTTTTGGGGTTGATCTGGTTATGTATGGAACTGGTTGGGAGGCACACATCATATTATAATGACGGGAACATTCCGTTCATGATTCCGAGTGCGAGAAGGTGTTTGCATGACGATAGGGTGGTGGAAATTGAGGAAACGAGGGAATCTTATCTTGTAGAGGGCGAGAGAATTGAATTGGCGGCGATTAGATGAAACGAGATGTGGGAGCCGGGAATTGAGTGGCAGCGGGATTAGATTACGAACCGGTTTGGCTCGGCTCGGTGGATTATCTGAGACAAACCTTGTGCCTGTGATTGGCTGGGCTTGCTTATCTTCCCAACCAGTTTATCTTTCCCCCCTCCTTTGCTTTCCTTCCAAGTCCATCTTGCATCTCCCCCTAACATTGTCGAGCTGCCCCCTCTTCTTCCCCACACTCATCCCCCGTGCTCACTCACCACTCTTACTACTGTACCCTGTCCGTCTCTCTCTCTCTCTTTCTTCTCTCATTGACACTGACACTTCATATCTAATAGCCTCTTCAGCAATCTATCCCTGGCTTGCTGTCATATCCCTTGACTTGCATAATCTACCCTTATAAAATTACCTACTCTTATCCGCGACCATGTCCCCCGTCGTACTAGAGTCCCCCGCCTTGAACCTACACAACCAGTCCATGTCCACCATGGCCCGGATACAACAGCAGTTCAACCAGAATGCTACGTCAGAGAACAACCAAAATCCAAACGGTGATTCACGACAAAGTTCATATCTTATCTTTTCCCTATTTTTCTCTTTTCCTCAATTCTGATCCTCCTCTTCTGCAGATGGTCAAGACGAGTTCAACTTTTCTTCCTCCGTCATCAACCCCGGCCGCACCACTTGTGCCAACTGCGGCGTCACAGAAAGTCCTCTCTGGAGGCGTGATCCCACCGGCAACACTGTCTGCAACGCATGCGGTGAGTAGCCAACCTTCCTTTTCTCTTTTTTTCCCTTTCTCTCCGCGTTCTCCTTTGGTTCGCACAAACCATTCTCGGAGATTGTCACGGAACGGAGCCACAGTACACACACGTGTCAGTCGGACGCGCCCTGGATCCCACTTTTCTTATTTCCGTTCCCACTATCCTTCTCCCCTCTGCGATTGCCTTTCCGTAGGGTATCCACCTACTGCGGTGGCGTCCTGCCTTTTTATCGACGCGTTCCTTGAGCTTGCCTTTTTTTCTCTGCGTGTCAGAATCGGAATCTCCAGAAGAGCAGTGGAGCAGCAGTGAATCCTTTGGAGGATGCTGTCTTCTAATCTCAGAACACGCGCCATCCACGCTTTCTTTCTTTCCTTGGTTCCTTGGTTGGCGAATCGTCCTCTCTCTCGGCCTTTTTTGTCACTCAGCGCGTGGCGTTGAGATGAGAAAACCCTCTCGTAGCTCAACTTCAGATACTTCGGAAACACGGTCTATACACGTGTACTGTGGTATCCTACCTGGATGGATGTTTTGATGGGCGTTTTCTCCTTGGGATCCATTCGCATGTGCGATCTCCCGATTTTCCTTTCTTGACCTCTTGGGGTGCTTGCTCCCTCCGCCGTTTCTTGTTTCTTTTTGTGGTCCTTTTTTTTTTTTCTCTTCCTATTTCTGCTTGATTATTTTTATCTTTCATTATCGTTTGCCTCGACTATCCGCATCCCGATGTGGTATTCTGGTCTCCGTATCTTGGTTTTGGCTTCGGACCATGTGTCCGTTCATCCGTTCGTTGTTTCAGGCGAGGTGCAAAGGGGGGGGTCGGTCATCTGGATATCGGATAACGCACACACACACAGAGAGATCCATTCGTATTTGTATATGCGGTTTGGATTGGTTTTATTCTTGTTTTTCTTATCTCTGTGTACTTTGTCTTTCTCGGCTCTTTGCTATCAAGATCCCCCAAACACCCACTTTTTTGACACTCTGCGTCATCTCTTGTAAGATGGTCCATTGTTCTCCCCTGTATCAAGATCAAAGCCCACACCCTCCGTCCATCTTTAGAAACAGAAAAAAGAGAGACAAAATAAACAGTGACTCGAATCGATTCAAGGTTGGGCCATGGGTAGCCGGCGACCTGGCCCCCCTCCACCAATTTCAAACCAGTTGGGAACCTGGTCAGTGGGTGGCTTTTCATTGATGAGTCGGAGGGAATCATGCTGGGTTTCGTGCTGGCACAGCACACACTCGCCTCGCCTTACCTCTCTTGCCTTCTTGGGTCCCCCTTTTTCTTTCCTTTCCCTTTTGTCTATTATCAACCTTCGCTTTCTTTCCTGCTGTCTTCATCGTCTCGTCTGCCCTTGCCTCCTTTTCGTCCCTAAGCTTGCCCCTGCCCCCCTCCCTTGTGTGTGTGCAGGGTGTTGACGACCATCGACGTCTATATCTTCCTCGTCTCGGCTTCTTCATCTCTCTCTCTCTCTCGTTCGAGACGCAGACCTATCTCTTCCCTTGTTCTCCTCTGATTTATCTTCATTCTTTCCTCCTCTTCTCCCCTTTCCCCCGTATATCACAGGAGACTGACCATATTCTATCCATTCTTCCATTCAATCCATCCATCCGTCCTCATCACATCACATCCCCATCCACATCCTCCCTTTTTTTTGTGATGAATCCAGGGCTTTATCAAAAATCAAGACATATGCCTCGACCTTCGTCGTTGGGGCGTACGGCTTCGCCCAGTGTCGCCGGTGCTGCGGCTACTACAGCGACCCCTTCGACAGCGACGCCTGCCGGACCGACGAGCACGAATAGCGCTGTCGGACCATCACCTTTCGCTGCTCCGTCGATCAAATCCAACATGACTAAACCGGCTCAGGACACTTCGTCGAATGCGACGAGCAATACTGGCACGACGACTCGAGCAGCAGCAGCTGCCGCCGCTTCGAACACTCCTGCTAAAGCCGAACAACGACCTTCGTCGTCTTCGCAGCACCATACCACAAGCTCGGGTGGGACGTGCCCTGGCGATGGGAGGTGCGATGGTACGGGAGGAACGAGCGCGTGTTCGGGGTGTCCGACGTATAATAATGTGTTGGCGTTGTCGGCGAGGTTAGGTGAGGGTGCTGGGGAGGGTGAGGAGGTGAAAGGCGCGGCGGCGGCTGCTGCTGCGGGAGGAGGAGGAGAGGCTGAGGCTGAGGGAGAGGCTGATGCGAATGCGATGGTGGTGGATGGTGCGCCGAGCTCGAGCTCACCTGCTGTCCCTGCTGGTGGTGCGGATAGCGATGCTGGGAACGCCAGTGCCAGTGCCAGTGCCAGCGCCAACGTCAGCGCTGCGAACTCGAGCGTCAAGAAATCTTCGGCCCAAGCGAATGCGAGTGCGAGTGCGAGCGGCAAACAAGCTGTCGGAGCGCTGTGCTGTGCGAATTGTGGGACGAGCACGACGCCGTTGTGGAGGAGGGATGATGTGGGGAATAATATTTGTAATGCTTGTGGTGAGTAGTTTTGGGAGTTTTTTTTTTGTTTTGTTGGATTTTTTGGGAGTTGTTTTTTTTTTTTTTCTTTCTGCGGAATGTTTTTTTCTCTGTCTTTTTTCTATCTTGGAGATTTTATGCTGGAGAGTTTGTCTTTTTGGAGTTTTGGAAGGACTCTCTTGTGGTGGGAGGCTTTCCCACATCTTATCAGATATGATTGGGCTTTCGTTTTCTCCGCCGTTCGGATGGGACAGATGTCTTCCCACATCTTATCAGATATGATGCCTTCTTTTTTTCCTTCTTTCTTCCTTTTTCTGTTCAAGACCATCGCAGATCTTATCAGATATGGATGGGATTTCAATTGGTGGCGGATTTCATAGTCCTCACGGTTGACCGCATGTTTTGCTATTCGAGTCTATTTCTCTTGGTCGTGTCCACTCTCTCGGTGGCACTTGATTCACGTTTTTTGGGGGGCAATGGATCGCCTAGTTCAAGAATAACGAATAGGAATACTCACGCTTATTCTCCCTTTTCTAGGACTTTACTTCAAGTTACATGGTACCCACCGACCCAACTCCATGAAGAAGACCGTCATCAAGCGACGAAAACGTGTCCCTGCTGCTGGTGGAGCAGCTACCAACGCGCCTGGTGGCCGGATGTCCGACCAAGCAGCTGCCGAGGCGCTCGTCGCTGTTGGCCGAGTGAACGTCTCGCCCGAAGCCGGAGGTGGAGAGGACAGCGATGGGGAGGCCGACCAGCCGAAGAAGAAACGCGCGAGGCGAAGCGTCGCTGGTGGGAAGTCGTCGTCTCGTGATGTACAGGACGAGGATGTGCTCATGGATGGGGATGAGGAGGATGAAGTGAGAGAGATCCATCATGCACCGCAGAGCCGGAAGAGGCGTGCTGGTGCGGGTGGTTCGAGTGCTGTCGTGAACGGATGGACGGACAACGGACGATCGGCATCCCCACATCGCGGACCGACGTCGTCGTCGTCGTCGAGGAATCAAGACTTCCTCCAACGCGCGTTCCCCGGAGGACCCAGTGGTGGGCTCGTGTTATCGCCGCATGGGTTCGAGCTCCCACCGTTAGCGGTGTTGAATAACAACAGCGGGAACGGTAACAACAATAATGGAGGAGTGGCGTCGTTTTTGGGCAGTGCCAGTGCGCCTTCTAGTTATATCCGTTCGGGATCCAATGCGCCCAGTAGGACTCACTCGCCTTTAGGACCTTCCGGATCGGGACCTTCCTCATCGTATAACACGAACACCAACAGTGGTACCACGGTGTTGCCCCCGAACATGGCTATGGGCCCAGCGGGACCGTACTACATCACCAGCCCAACAGGGGGCAACGCCTCACCGCCCGCGGAGATGTCGAGTTTAATGGTCGCAGCGGGCGTAGCGCTCGGTGGGCTGGGGATCCCGTCGTATTTGGACTTGGAGAGGCATTATTTTGAGCTTGGGGAGCAGAAGAGGAAGTGGGAGGAGATGATGGAGAGGACGGATAGGTTGATGGCGGGGATGAAGAGGACGTTGGATGAGATGAGGGGGTTGGCGGCTGCTACTGCGAGTGCGAGTGCGAGTGCGAGTGCGGCGCAGGCTTCGTTGTCGTTGTCGTCGAGCCCGACGATGGTGCATCAGCCGCAACCTGCGACGGCGAATGTGCAACAGGGTTCGGGTTCGAGGCGCCAGTCTCCGCAGATTTCGGGTGCGAGTGCGAGTGCGGTGAATCCTGCTGCTGCTGCTCCTAGGCCGGCTTCGCCTACGACCGTCGCTGCTCTCATTGGGAGCATCGCGCCTGGTGTGAATACTACCACCACCACCACCACCACCCCGGCCGGTCCAGCTGCAGCTGCAGCTGTTCCGTTGAACAGGCCGTCGGCTGCGGCTGCGTCTGCATCTGGCGAGAAGAACTCGATATGGCCTGTTGCTGCTGCGGCTGTGGTTGATCCTGCTCTTCAGAATACTCGGGATTAAGAGGTGTTTTTCGAATTTCTCCGACTTCGACACCTTGACAAGTTGGAACTTGGAACTCCTCGAACTTCTCGCCCTTTTCGAATGTCGAATGTTCGAACATCGTTCCATCTCGTAATCCACCATTTTTCGCCTTCGAATCCTCGACACCCCCTACCCCCTCACTTTTCGAATGCTCGCCTTTCGCCTTCTTCGCCTTCGCCTTCTCCGGCCCCCCTCCGTCTATCCGTCATTATTGCTCTGTCTTTTTTTTCACCTCTTTTTTTTAACTAGTTGTGTGTACCATTTTTGTCAAATTATGCGCTTTTATCCTTTACTCGATATTCATCCATCCATTCCATCTATCATTTATCACCATCCGACACCGGCACCGGCACTGACCACGGACGACGGACGACGAGATCGGGATGTGTTCGACTCTCCACCCACCTAACCAACGCCCCCTTATTATCGATATTGGACAGTTTCTGTTCCACTTTTAATATGTGTTTTCTATTTCTATTTTTCTATCTGTCTCTCTCTCTCTCTCTCTCGATCGTTCCTTCGCCGCTCACTCACTTCTTCGTCGGGATCTTTGGGGCTTTACCCAAAGGTGCCATTGTACCCTGTCGACCTCGGCTCTATTCATTCATTCCTTCTTTCCTTCCCACTCTTCCTCCTCCCTATAATCGAACTAACAACCATCTTTATTCGAGTTTGGATAAACATTAGCGTATCTTTTTTTATTATTTTCCTTTTTGGTATTTTTTTTTTGCTTTTTTGCTTCTACTTTTCTTTTATCTTTTCCTTCCCTCTCTCTCGTTTATTGTCGTAGGACATTTTTATCTTTCCTCCTCCTTTTTTTTTCGTAAACCCCCTCTCACATTGATAATATCTTCCTTCTGGATATCATGTTTATTATGTACCTTCTTTTTTTCGTCTTTCGTGTTCTTTTATTTTTTTCGTGTTGTTTTTTATGCTCTCTCTCTCTCTATTTACATTTATATAGTTCTGGGCGGAGGAATCGATTCGCAAAAGGATCGGTTCCAAAATTGTTTCTTTTTTTCTTTTTTTTCTTTAGCGGAATATCTATCGATCTTTTCTCTCTCTTTTTTGATTCTTTGATTTGGACTTTTCGTAACTCTTTTCCTTGAACCTTTTGAAAACCTTGAAGCATTCTCCTCTTCATCGCCGCCGCCGCCGCCCTTTAATTTTGATTTCTTTTTTTCTTTGCCTTTTCTTTTTTTTTCTGTTTTTCAACGTCCCCCCTTTAATCATAATCACTGTTTTTGAGGTGATTCGAATACCCACTACTTACTCCACTTACCCCTTCACTACCTCCCCTTTATTCTTTTCTCTTTTTTGGTTAGATAATCTGATTTTCTTGAATATGTTTTCGTATGTGTGCTCGTCTCGTCTCGTGTGCCTGCCCCTACCTACCTACCTACCTTACCTTACTATTACACTTACCTCTCTTTTTTTTTTAGTTACTATTTACTACTACATACCTATGTGTGTCAGTGGTTCCTTCTCTCTCTTTCTCTTTTTTTTCTTTGATTTTGATTTTTGATTTTTGGTTTTTTGATTGTGTTGTTACTGCTGTGATTTCGAATTCGATTTTTTTCACTTTGTGATTTTCGAGCTTCGAGCTTTTGATGGAACTTTGATGATTCAGAAGTGGCCTCTTGAGTTCGAGTTATTACTGCTATTATGCAGTTTTTTTTTCTTTCATTTGCTTGATTCCATTATCTACTCTTTTATTTTGGTTTTTTTTTTGTCGTATGTTTGCTTCGATTAGTGCTAGTGAACCTTTGAACACGTAGTTCTGAGCTCCAGCAGCAGCCCCCATGGGCCATGCCTCAGACTGCGTGTTCTTACTCGGTTTTTAGCTTTAGGTTTTGTCTTTTTTTATGCTTAATTAGTATGCGCTTAATATCAATCTATGCTTTATGTTCATGTTCATGATGGTTACTGCGAGAGGGGTTTGAAAATGTTGAGGAACTTCAATGGATGGTTGAGTCGTGGTTTGACTTGAACTTGAGCTTTATGAGTGGAAGGTGAGGCCGTTCGGGGTTATCCGGTCCAGGGGCAAGGCTTTTGTAAACCTAAAGTTATCATCATCACCAAATCATCACAAGTCGTTTGACTTTTTGTCTGAAGCTTTTAACCGGCATGAGGTTCGTCATTAATTGTATCGTTATCTTTTGAACACTGTTGCTGCTGCTGCTGCTGGAAATACCAGGAAGAGATGACTCTATCTTTGAAATATCTACCAATGATTTCAAAAAAAGACGACACTGGACCTCTGGAGTCTGCGTTGAACGTTCAAACGACTTTGGCCGTTCGCGTCGAAATTCCGAACGTTTCGGTTTGTAGGAACTAGCTCCACTGGATTATGGAGCCTCTCTCCACTCTTCAATGATCCTCTTTCTCGGAATCTCGGACATGCACCCCCCTCTAAGGCTCTGATGCTTCACTAGGCTGTGAAGATTTTATCTTATATTTAGCAGTGGCCTGCTTCGCGGTTGGATCTTGCATCTTACAAGCAGCACTGGTCCCTGTGAGGTCATCTGGACAAATTTCGACGGGGGTTCTTGTCACCAAGGTATCCATGTGGTTTCATGTTCATTGAGCTCCTCCCCTCTCAGGCTTCATTCAGCTACTTATGTAGCAAGCCGGCCTGCCCTGTCCACCCCGTACAGGTGGTCATCCTTAGGCCTTCGACTTCCTCGTTCATTTTTGGCTGTTTCAGAAATATTACGGGTGCGCTGTGTATATGACACGGGGTAGCTGGATGGTTGGGTTGCGTGTGTAACATTACAAGCTTCTCAAGCTGAACTGGGGCTTGGTTGTGTTTTGACTTCCTTTCCTCTTTGCTGTGGGTATTGACACTGATCGATCTTTCCCCCCCGCCACCCCTCTCATTGAGCTTTGCTTTGAGTGGTTCTTGACAGAATCCCTTTCATTAAAGCCATACCAGGTGTTCCAAATTACCGAAGAATATGCTCGCCTCCATTCTTACCGTCCTGGCTCTCTGTGGCCTGTCTCTCTCGCAAAATCTCAGCGTCGACCCAAACTGGAGGGTGTGTATCTCTCCTTGATCATTGTACCTGGAAGAAACTCACTCCTTGGATGTTTATTAAGGAACCATCGACTTCAAGATCCAAGTCGGATCGCATTGCTATCGCCCAGAGTGCCATTAACGCCATGCTCCCTCAGCTCAATGCATCGATCGGAGAGTTCAATGGTCAGTGTTCTCCACCCCCCTTACGTGCCTAACCACCAGGCAGGCAGACGACAAGGAGTACTGAGATTTAGTCGATATAGGTATTGGCTACTGGCAGGCAGCGAACGTGTGGTCTGCTCTGGCTCTTCAAGACCAGATAACTGGAGAGACGACGAACAAGGCTGCTGTTGTCGCGAACTTGAAACTTGTGTTCCAACTTCGGAAGAATTATGATAAATTTGGGTGAGGAATCCTACTCAGTCGTGTTTCGAACTTCTTGCTGAACTGATTGGTTTTCGTGTTACAGGGTAATTACTCTTCTGTTGAGCATGGTTCACAGTGTCAGTGGCTAATCTATGCTTTTTTTTCTCTCTCTCTCTGTCTTAGTTCAACGATGATGCTCTGTGAGCCACCCCCCCTCTATTCCGACTCAGAAATGAGATTGAGCATGAAACTCATTCGAATCTTAGATGGTGGGCCCATGCCGCCTATTATGCCTACAAAGCATACGGCGACACACAGCTGTTGAATAACTCGATCTCGACTTGGAACTCTGTTACGAACTAGTGAATCTTTCAATTTGACTGCTGTCTGCCTTCCTTCCGCTCTAACCCCATAATTGCTGTGGTTAATGAACTAGTGTCGTAACTGAAGCGCAAGCACTTGCTGGGGAAACCCCTGTGAAGGACTTTGCATTGGCAGGAACTTGTGATGGAGGTGTGTATCACTCGCTTTGCAAGTGGTGTATTTTAATAATCCGAAAAATAAACTCGACGTTTGCATAGTTACCATGGCTGGGGGCGTATTTTGGGTAAGAGTGAAATATTGTTCTTGACGAAACTTGAAAGAGTCCCAATTCATAAACGTTTCTTCAGCGACCAACTATAGATGACACGTCGATCAACTCTATCACTACAGGGTAGGTTTTTGTGGATTTTTTTCTTCCAGGTCTTGACGAAATTTCTTCTCTTCTCTAGGCTTTACCTAACGTCAGTCACGACGATGTTCAACCCGGTTATCCTCTGCGACTGATCAAGGGGCTTTCATCTGGTAGATTATCGGCCTACTTGGGAGAAGCCACTGGGAACGCAAAGTACACGAATGCTTCTATCCTCAGCGCGAAATGGATCAAGGCCCATAACATCAATGCTAACAATATACTCCTCGACACGGAGAGCGGAAAGGACTGCTCGAGATCGCCAGCGACGTGGCTCTTCACGTATAATACAGGGAAATTCATCGAGGGATTATCTGTCCTGGCCCAGGTTACGAATGATCCACAGTGGAATCAGTTGTATGTCATCCAGTTTTTTTTTTTTTTCGTCTTCGTATTTGTGTCTCGCCGATCGGTTTCGTTGACTCTGCACCATGTCGGGTAGGCTACTTGTAACGGCTGCTGCCTCTGTCAAAAATACGGTTTGGCAGGGCGCGAACGGTATCATCACAGAGGGGTCGGATAATGGGAGTAATAATGACGATATTGGGTTCAAAGGTTAATCTCCTCTTCCTTTTCCATGGTATAAGTATTGTATTGATCCAGGCTTTATGTTTAGCGATCTTCGTTCGCGGACTACGCGAAGCCTTCAGGAGAAACCCAAGTAATACTAACCTGAGAGTGTTGCTTGAGAGTTACATTGACGTTCAGGTAGGCTGTCTCTTAAGTTACATGAAATTAAAAAAAAATCTAAACGGCACGACTTACTCTCAACTCTGCATTTAAAATTTACAACAGTACAACGCACTTCTCGATTTGGCGCAGAACGGGACTTTCTACAGCGCAGACTGGAATGGGCCGGAACAACAGGGCTTTACGGCTTGGGGCCAGCTTGCCGCGCTGGATGTGTTGGTTGCTGCTGTGGAGGTCAACAACTGATTGCATTTCTTCTTTTTCTCCCTCTCTCTCTTTTCTCTCTCGATGTATTCTGTCTGAAATAGCGTTGAAGGGATGATTCGATTAATTTATTGGATGCGATGATCTATCAGTTACAATGCAAAGCGACGGGGGCCAATGTTCATATCCCGAGGTTCAGCTGGACACTACCAGGAACAACACTGGGCAGGGTGACACGGAAAACGAGGAACTGGTTATCGACATCGATTCCTGCATTGAATGGAACGCCTAAAGAAACGCCGTTTGTGCTGAGGAAATCATTGTCGGACTAGGAAAAAAAAAGATCCATTCGGCATCAAGATGGTTGAAATGACATATCGAAATACTTACAGCGGTTATGAGGAAGTAGTCATTCGGGAAGGAAGGATCGTTGACAGGCGCAAGAGCGATCGATTCCCATTTGGCGTCGATGAGGGTTTGGTCATTGGGAGAGCCTGTGTGTGTTGTTTTCCGGTCAGTTACAATGAAGATCGTGCTACAAGAGAACCTCAAACCATTATGAAGCCCGAACCGTGCCAACTGAGTGGAGTCGAGCATGTTGACAAAAGACGTATAGGTGGCAGGTGTGACGCCTTTTGCGAGTGTTCCGCCTGGTGCGACTGGAGTCGAAGCGGAGTCAAATGAAGTCCCATGAATGTCGGTGGCCTTTACGATGGAGAATAGGTCTATTTGTCTGGTGCCAGATCATCTGAGTGCAGTCCCACAGCCGACCATTGATAAGTATAGCTTACTTGTAACCCGACTTATTACTGTTCCCTCCTCTTCCATCAGCATCCCGAGAAAGGGCCATGAACACGCCTGCGCCCAAGAAATGGATTTCACTGCACGCTTCTGTGTTTCCTGAACCGCTTTGGGGTAAAGGAACGACCCATTCTCCGATAAGGGGTATTTGGGTAAGCGGGCTTGAAATATTGTATGCCAAAAGTCGAGTGAAACGAGAAGTACTCTTATCCCCACCACCATCTTGGATCGTTGCCGATTGGAGCATGGCGTACAATGTGTTGGTGGTCGGGTCAACGGTAAGTCCTTCGAAGCCTACAGATTCCAGAGCAGGATTTTGTTCAGTACGAATTCTCAATATGTTACAGGAGGAAATGTTGAACTTACCTTTGTTTCCAGCGCGTCCTGTATCAGGATCAGTTTCAGAGGTAAAGTTTAGACTTCCGGAGATGAAAGGTAAAAATGCGTTAGGAGGTTGTATTGTTTGGATGAGTTGACCGCTTGAGCTGAAACGATAGATATACGGTCCATATTCGTCACTGAGCCAATATCTAAAGGATGTGAAAGACAAGTTAAGTATTCTCTGTTGGACATTACAAAGATCAAGAACACTCACGATCCATCAGCGTTGAGCACGATTCCCTCGATGTCCAACACAAGATGGGGCTCGCTGGTTGATGCAATCGGCATCGGCGGATCGGCAGTTGGAATCGTTGGGAAACCACTTTGCGCAGGTCGAACTGCACCAGCGTCCAGGCCACTCGTTTGGACATTATTGCGTTCAAATTCGAGAGTGGTGTTGACATAGAAGAGCTGGAAGGTTCCCTGGGCTGCCGCGAATGTCAACGGAGTGCTGCTCGTATAAGGTGAGAGCGTGAATTGGAGCTCATGTCGACGGGCCTGGTAGTCGATGGTATCGTCTCTGGATGTCCAAAGTGCGTTTATATCAGTGTGATGGCCACACGGGTAAATTAAAGCGCATACACGTTGAACCCACGGTCAGGATGAACGACCAACGTCCCAGTGAACGTACCATCTGCGTGAGGTGTCCATGTTGCACGTTTGATCGCAATGGCACTTCCGATGCCACCCATAGTATCACCAGTGGATTCCACAAAATTGGATGGAATGAGACCGAATCCAACTAAGCCCTATCAACCACAATAAAGTCAAAAAAAAAAAAAAAAGTTGAAATATATATCAGAAACGATTAGACCTACCTTATTGACATAGGTGAGCCCATCGACGGTCACGGAGACGGCAGCAGCAGCAGCAGACGTTGAAGAAGTGGCATCTACAGCAGGGGCGGATCGAACACTACTGACGAGAAAGATAGAGAGTTCCACGAAAGGGAGAATTGCTCGCATTAAGTTGGGCATGTTCGACGAAGCTTCAAGGTTCAAGATCATCTTGAGAGGTGTCGCTTTAAATAAAAGTTCATTCACCAACGTGCGTACTTCGTCTGCTTGAGAGACCTCGAAGTTCGAAGAAAGTATTAATTTTAGAAAATAAGGGAGAATTGTGCACAGAAAGGCAATATGATCTATGCTTTTGTTGACAGTGTCAGGTACCAAGACGATGACGACATGACGAAGGGCAACAACGTTGGTAAGAATAGATTCGCCACCGCATGATATCGTCAATATTTTCCCTCGACAGGCAGGTATATGTTCTGAGGCTTGAAGCTTAGGCATAGGACCAGAAATCATAGTGTTCGAACATAAATCGCAAGAGTATATTCTGGATGCCCATTTCAACATGTCAGGAATAAATAAATACACAAATTGATAATTCACGAAACACTCACCACATTGAACACATGAAACGAAGAAACATTGTCCAGCTTTGCCTTAACGTGTTGCAGAACTTGCGTTTGGTCAAAAGACCGAACATAGTCGAATACCAGGTCAAGAAACGTTGCCCAAGTCTAGTGTTCTATTCTTAGAACCGAGGTTCAAACATTTGTAGAAGTCGTGTGTGCACTCCTTTCTCTATCGCTTTCTCGAGAGAAAGATCTTCACCAACAGCGAGCCATTCCCAGCATGCCTCATTATAGCCCAAACAAAAAATGGCGAGATACAGGACAGCCTCCAGAGCCCCTCCACATCCAAATCCCATCCACCTCCCCGTCCTCCAAAACCATCGAACTCCTGACTCTACCGCCTTTCTGTCTTCCACGCCGTTATGCACGCCTCGCCCTGGGGTTTATCGTCGCCTTGGCTCTCTTCCATGTATTCGGGATGCGCATGCTGGTTTACAGAGAATCGCCAAGTTGGGATGATCGTCTGCCTTATTACCCGCTTGTTCAAGATACACCGCCTGGGCTCAACGAAAGCGGACTGCCACCATTATACGAAGAGTATCGGAAGTACGAGGATCTGGTCTCTGAGCATAATCTCGAAGAACGTCCGGAGAATACTAGTAGGTATATCTTCTTCGCAAACCATGCCTACGGAAGCGGGTGGGGGAACGTCCTCCAAGAAATGGTCTTCAGCGCGATGTTGGCATCTGAGGCGAAGTTAGGGTGTGTTCTATTCCATTCCGAAAAAATTCCGCGACTCTTTTGAAGCTCGAATCTGAAATTGTTCAAAAGATATGTGTGGGATGACTACACATGGGACAGAACAGCGGACAGATATTCGGTCTTCAACGGAAAGCCAGTTCCAGCACGAATACCACTCTCCACAATGCTCAGCGGTAAGCCATGTTTCGAGGTCGACAAGAAATGTTTTTTCATCTGATAATGATACGTAGGGCATATCCTCGGTCTTGGACGATCAACCGAGGAGAACAGCCCGAGCGGAAATTTGCCTCCTTCGATCTCTAGCCGAGTGTATCAGCGAATTTGCCCGCAAGGTGACAGAATCATCATCGACAGAACTACGGTCCAATCACAACTCGACCAAGGCGAAAGCGGTGTCGTACTATCCTCCGCCTCTGGGAAAGAGGTCCTTGACACCTGGCTTGCCACTCTCCGGACACCACCGTACCAAACCGCGCGATGCATAGAAGTGGACAAAAATGCCTCCGACCATGTTTTTGATATTTGGTAACGTCCATGGATTTAGTTTTTCTTCTGGGTTTGGAAGGGAAAGCTGATGGTGATGATAATGATATTAGGCTCCTTGGATCTCCACGTATGCATTCCTTGTGGGATACCCTCTCACGTTCTCCAGTCTTGACGAACTGGGCTTGGTCTCCTCTCATCAAAGGATCATTCTTGAAAAACATCCATTATTTCGCAGCCGATAAGGACCTTCAAGAAAGTGGTAAAATAGGACAGTTTTTCAAACAGTGGTGGTGGTGGAGATCGAACGACCAGAGCCTCCCTAGTGAAATAGCATCGAAGATCGCCCCATTGCCCAAGGCTCGCGCCGATTTGTTCAACGCCACCCGGCCTCTTCCGATCCTCGTCCTACACCTTCGAAGGGGCGACTTCAAAGCACACTGTAATAACCTAGCAGGCTGGTCATCAACATACACCGGATTCAACTCCTTCCCTGAATCAAGGGAACGGGACGCTTTTGACGTCCCAGAGGTGGTCCCTGTGGATTTGAAGAATGGGCTGGTATACCCACAGGACGACGATCCGAGAGAAGTACACTCGGAGGATGAGAAGAAGCGGGTGTACGCCAAGCATTGCTTTCCGGAGGTCCAACAGATAGTGAAACGCGTCAAGGAGGTCGTTCGTGACTATGCCATATTCGCAGAGGACAGGGAGCGAAAAAAGATCGATTTGGAAAACTCATCCGATCGCGAAAAGGAGGGGTCGAATTGGTGGAATGGAAGAAATTCCCTGAATGGTGGTGGTCGACCGAACTTCAAGTTTGAATATGACGAGGGAAAGGAAGTCGCCAAGACTGGTTTTGGCGCGGGAAACAAGCGCTTGAGGAAGATCTATATCATGGCGAATGGCGATTCGGAATGGTTGGAGCATGTAAAGAAGATGTTGATGAAAAGTAGTAAATTATGGGACGGAAACAGCCGTGATTCAGTGTGGACTTGGGAAGGCATCGCCACGAGCCACGATCTTGACCTAGGATGGGAAGAAAGGCCAGTGGCGCACGCATTGGATATGTATGTCGCTCAAAGAGCAGAGTTGTTCATCGGAAATGGAGTGAGTGATTTTTCATCATCATCATCATCATCGAGGTCGTTTTTTTTTTCTTTCCGTCTTGGATTTATGCTCTTTTTTTTTTTGACTATATGCGCTTTTTCTGATTGTTTGTTGTGTAGTTCTCAAGTTTGACGTCCAACACCGTGATGTTGCGGATGAAAGCGGGATTTGACCCAGTCCAGACACGATTTTGGTAAGCTGGCGAAACCCTGGTAACAATCGATTTATAGAACAGGAAGGGACGCAGTTTAGCAAGGAACAATTCGCCAAAACGTATTCTAGGAAATAATCAGTAATAAAATTCATGAATAGATAGAGAAAGAAAAATGCTTACCTAAAATCCACTGAGGCAGCAGATAGCGGTAATTAGAGTTCAAAGTTTGATAATAGAGATATCTCCAGATCTATGGCCCAGAGCGATGGTGCCGCCGATTTCTCCAAAGGTACACAGCGTAATATCATCTAGTTGCCATTCAGGTCCACACTCTTCAAAATCGTTGGATTCAAACACACCTCGAAGATCGTATGAATGAATCGTATAAATCACTCTTCGTTCCATTTCAGAAACATATGGGCTTGCACCTTCTGTGGTAACGTCGCGAGCACGTTCACCAGCTAAAAGACGTTTCGAATTGGATGGCAAAATCGAACCAGACGAGGGAGATGAGCTTGGTGGGTCGCGCGACCAGACTTGGACCTCTCGCACGGTGCTCGTCCGTTTCCTCTCCACCCACATCCCGCGTTTTCCTTGAGGTCCAAGATATTGTGCGCTCACGAAACCCCGAAAACTATAGTCGTGTGGGTTTGGCTGAGTGTGCCGATGAGAGCCACCGAAATGGGTGTGCGAGAAGCTGGGCGATGGGCTGAAGTTTGCAGAGAATGTCATTGGTATTGAGGGCCGGTCCGTAGGAGTATTGGGAGCGACAGGAGCGGAAACTGAAGTGGGAAGGGGTTCTATGACGCCATGCGCCAAAGGGTATACGCTGGTCAAAGAAACCTTGAGAAAAGGAAGTACGTGTTCTGTTGTGGGCGATGGCACATAGAGTCGGATTGTGTAATGGAAAAGTCCTTGAATCACTTCGCAGGCAAAGAGGTCCATTTCGTATATCGTGTTTCCGGTGAGGGGATCGTGAGTCGTTGAATAATCGGAGAATGAGGCTTGTCGACACGTCATGTTGAATACATGTTTAAGAACAAATCCTGGAGGTTCATGAGGAACGGAAGCATGATTTTTATACCGAACGATTTCCAGTGACCGGGCTTTGAAAATGAGGATGTGTGATCCAAAGAATCTAACGGCGATGACACCATTCCACTGATAGCGACAACGTTGTAAGTCTGATTGAATACTTGGTTCTATTTTGTTTACTGAAGAAAACATACCAAAGCTTCCAAGTCTTCTGTATTCAATTTAAAAACAGGCCTTTGGTGATTGAGAACTTGTTCACTGTAGCTTTTATCCCATGTGACGATTTCTATCTGGGCATCGCTGGATGATGAGAGGATAAGCAACCTCTCCGTGATGTTTATTTCCTTCACTGATTTGTGCGAAGGCAGGACCAGAGTTTGTATCAGGTCAAATCCTTTCTTGTTGTCGAGAGGTTTGGAGGAGAGATCCAAAAGGTTGAGCTGATATATTTCAACAAGGTGGGGTCTGCAGAAAACGCTGAGTTTTGCGGCGTACAGAAATTCATTGGGATACGTACGGAATAGAATAAGAGACGACCAAAAACAGCTTTTCACCACTGCGATCCACGGAAAATGCGTGTGAGGGAAATCTATCCAAAACCTCCAAATGTAAAGTGGCACAGAGTAGATTGTCCGGCGTATGGGTGTCGTATATGCGCACGGTACCATTGGAGTCCATAGCCAGTAACCATCGTTCGAGAAGGATTTCGAGAGTTATCAGAACACCGTTGGCACTAACTTTCTTGAGTTTCTGCGGTGTTGCGGAACGAAGACGTGGCCATGCCTCTGCTATCTGTCGGTTCCTGACCACGGATGCTTCAATATGATCAGTTGAATATATTTGCACAAGGGGGTCTTCGTGATACACCCGCAGAATGTCTGGTGGAAGGGGGAGATATCTTGATTGATCTTGCAGCAACGAAACCCAAATGGTGCGGTCGTAGGTGAGTTTACAAAGTGTCCTGCAAGTCTGGTGGTGAATGAAAGGTCAGATTATACATGGATCAAGAGGTTCACTCACCCGACGTATGTTTAGGACGTCTCGAACGTCCAAAAGACTCACAACGACCAAGAGAATTTCGGGAGGGACTTGCAGCAGGGGTGCTTCAACACTAAGTGCGGCATTTGTCTCCTGCATAACCGACAATATGAATGTACGCAGATATTGATGATCCAAACGGGGTATATGAAGGGTATGTCGGTCAAATTATGAGCAGTAACTTCAATTATTTAATGTTGGTGGTACAAGTCGACTTGACCTGGGTTAGGTTCTGAGGTCATGTTCAAACTCCGATCATGATCATTTGGAACCTTGACCAGAACGTTCACGACAGCGTCGAGCATCTGATATGTCCAGCGCTTGATGGAGACAATTCCCTGCGTATAACCCTCTGTCCGACACGCTAGAACAAATTTGTTTGACTTTCTCAAACGCAGTTCAGGAATTTTTCTTGAATCGAATATGATTGTCGCGGCCCCAACTCTTTCGACGCCTCACCGGAATCCAGGTCTTGTCAATTCAATACTTATGGGACTATCAGATGGATGAATACTCCTTGTAAATAGGTGGGCGCGGTAATCTGACATCATGGCTACCCATGACTTCATGATATCGGCCTTTCACACATGGCTCTTCCACTGCAACGATCACCTGCGATCGCTGTCCACATCCGTGCCATGTTTTGCGGAACCCTCTGTTTTTTTCTCTTCGCCTCTCGGCGCCCTCGACCTCGTGGCATTGGCATGGACCGTTGACTTATCATCGATATTGCCCATCGTTTCTCTATCATCGTCCCAGCCAGTCCTTGCTATCCAGTCTATTCCAGCGTCTTCCATGCTGAAGACGCTGACGGAAATCCCTCGGACACACTCATTCGGGTTCCTGCTTTAATTTTATCCATGATTTGTGAATGATTTGTACACCAGCGGCGAACTTTCAGTATTGCATTGGTTACAAATTGGCAATCGGCCATAGGGAACTCGGAACGTTGAGTCCTTTCACAATCTTTCCATGTCTATGACGATTGGATTTTTCACCGTTTGATAGTTTATTATAACCATTCTAATAATAAATGGATGCCCAAGGGCGAATTGAATTGTTGTTGAAAATGATGTCTACATTCTCAAAGATACGTATGTATATCTCCCTACTGTCCAGTGGATATAACAGCAATGCTCTGCAAAGATATGGGCTGATACAGGATCTACTGGGATTGATTTTTCAAAGAAGATGATTTGATCAATCGGTCACAGATCGAGGTTAAACTAATTAAAATCGGCTCGTCCAAATTTGGAACTTATTTCCAGAATTGGAAGGACAAATGATGTCAGAAATGAAGACTCTTCCGTCTCGCCAGGCTAGCCCTGTCTCGATATATAGGCCATGTTCTCTTATTTTCTCCTCCACAGCCCCCGTCGAGATTCGTCTACGCGCGGGTACGCAACACCAAGGCAGAACATGCTCTGGAGTCTGGACAGCTTCAACGATTTTTGGGGGACAATTACCAGGCCTTCGTGGGAATACCAAGGACGGTGGCAGTGCTATCGCGGCAATCATCGGGCTTTATCGGGCAGTAACCGCGCGGAGTGAGCTGGATCTCTTCCGCGCACTCCTCCATCCCCTTCACTGTCCTGCTACAGTTTGTTACAGCTCGTCCCATACCGTCATATGCACTCGGCCTGTTCGACTACCACATGCCGGGGAGTTAATATTCTCCATTGTGACGACCTCAGTCTTTGGCCTGGACACTGCAGACTTCATAAATGACGATCGCGTTAAGATCGCGTCCAAACTTCAAATATCTTTTTTCGCCCGATGTGAATATCGATGACGTGCACCATGGCGTACCGATGAGTTGCTTCCGTTTCCGTGATGGACAATAATCAAGAATTGAAGCAAAAATGAAGAACCATCATCCTAAAAAGGTCTTTTGACCCTCCAGGACCAAGTGTGCACTGTGTGCACTTTTTTTTTTTGGCCTGCATTGCACAGCGGTAAATTTACACATATGGGATTAACCAGGTAGAGAATCTCTGTCATCATTCTTTGGTCAGCTTACCATTCATGATCAACGTCTGTTGAGTATAGTTCTAAACTTTTCTGAAGTACGCCCAAGGGGGCTGACGTTCGTCTCATCCTCTTTGCCCTGTGTATTATCAAACAATTGACAAAATGGATTCAATTACTGGGATCCATGGCAACAAAAATCACTGAGAGGAAGATAAGATAACGTCCGGTGGAATTTGACGATGGCGAAAGCAACTTTCAAGTTTCAAGTTCAAGAAACAGTCCCCAATCTTATGCAATTGGAAATGGATTCAATCCTTCAACCTCCTTCAACTCGCCTTTCAAGGCCTGGAACACCTTGCCTGAAGCCTTTTCCAGCCTTTTCGGTGTACGCTTGGCTCATCTCTCGTCCTATCAGCTGTCGAGTACGAATGCTTGGCCACTCCTGCCCATTCTTCGTATGTATGGTGTTCAGCCAGTGTTCAGCCTTTTTCAGCCCAGCCCTCCCAATTCATTTTGAAGGTCCTACTGGGTCCGTGTCTATCCGCGTCAAGTCCGCGCCTTTTCTTTTATGGAGCCAACATCCAGCTGCATACGGAGAGCCACGGCCCATAGGCCTCGTTTACCCGTATAAATTGGTGTCCACGAGGCCAAACCCAGTTTTTGTCCCCCGCCTTGACCTTTGCTCAATCCCTGGAAGCAATGGATCCATCCTCTGCCCCGTTGAACGTGCAGCACCCTCCCCCACCGATGGAGCAGACTGCTAATGGGTACGCCAACACAACACATCCGTACTACTATGGTCGCTTGTGGAACGCTCGGTGAGTTATCTCTTTTCTGCTTGTCAATGTCATCGTGACACGACTTTACTCATGATCACTGGGTTGTAGCACCTTCATGGTCGAGTACGTTGGCGAGTTCTTCGGGACGATGATGTTGGTTATGTTCGGCACAGCAGCAAACTGCCAATATAACCTTGGTCTTGATCCAAACATCGTCTCCACTCCGACGGGGGTAAGTTTTATATGTTTTCAGTCCTCAGTAGCAGGGTTTTTGATGTCGTATGCCAATAGACCTACGGCTCCTTCACGTTAGGATGGGCGTCAGGTAACGTCCGCCAACCTCCTTCCATCACTCTGATCTAACCAATCTCTTCGCAGGCATCGCAGTCGGCGTTTTGCTTTCAGGAGGACACATCAACCCAGCGGTAGGTTACTTTTTTTTTTTCGTCGGCCCTTAGATGCTCACACAATACCATCATAGGTGACACTGGCTATGGCAGTATGGCGCGGATTCCCATGGAAGAAGGTTCCTGGATACTTTTTCTCTCAACTTATGGGTGGCATCGTCGGAGCGGCCATCGTGTATGGGAATTATAAAACCGCTATCCATATCTTCGAAGGAGGGCCTGGCATCAAGACTCTGAAGACCGCCGGATTTTTCGGTACTGTGCCTGTGAGTTAGACTCCTTCAATGCGATGTCCAGGTTATTGACGTCAGACCTTGTTCCTCCTTCTTTTCTTCAGCCGGAGTACATGACCAACCTTGGATGCTTCTGGGACGAATTCATCGGTACTACCTTACTAGTATTTGGCATCCTCGCGATTCTGGATCAACGTAACAAGTTCACACCTGGCCTTGTCGCTGTTGGTATCTTCGTCCTTTTCCTTGGTCTCGTAGCATGCTTCGGAATGCAAACAGGTGAGTTTTCAGCACTCTTCTTTTTTTTAAAAAAAAATGTCACTTATTTCTTTCTTTCTTTTTAGGATTTGCCCTCAATCCAGCTCGTGATCTTGGCCCTCGCATATTGACCGCCATGGTTGGGTACGGTGGTCAAGTCTTCTCGATGAGGCAGTGAGTTTCATTATCTCTTTTTCTTTTTCTTCCATTTTCGTTACCGTTCTGACCTTTTCTACCCACCATTATAGTCATTACTGGATCTGGTGCCCGATCCTTGCGCCCTTCGCTGGTGCCCAATTCGGCACATTCCTCTTCGACTGCTTCTTGTCAAGTGGAAGTGAAGAGAAGAGCATCGTCACTTTCCTGTACGTTTTTTCTTTTCATATGCCTCGCCGGATTCTATCTGACGCCAACTTTCTCCCCTCCCTTTAGCCGTCGCCGAGCGCAACCAAGGGACATCTACGAAAAAGATACAAGGGTCTAAACCAAAACTCAATTAATGATCTGACGTCGTTTTCTTAGATGGATGGAATGATTTGACGGAGGGGGACCGGTCTATTATTTATGGTCAAGGGTCCTGAAAACAAAAGTGAAACTGAAGCCAGGTGTATCAAGTTTCTTTATTTATTTTATCATAGAGTGTATTAAAATCATTGTACCATTCGAGTACAGAATCGCTACAGAGGACAATAACAACTAACTACCAAAGCGAACATCAGTATTCCTTACGCGGACTTGCCGGACCGGTCTCTGAGGAATCGAAGCGCACAACCTTTCTCTAACTCTTTTCTTTCTCCATTGCATAATTTGCTCGTTCAACGTTCAACTCCACTGGATATACATAGGCCATGTCTACGGAAGTGAATACCCTGCCGCTCGGACATCAAAACATTGTTGCCAACCATGTCAATGCCGTGAAACAAGAGAGGGTATTGAGAGACTAGAGTGTGTCAGTTCCTGTTCCACTTTCCTTTCCGCGATTACGCGCGTCGCATAGACTACAATCTAACAGGCGATTCCATTCAGGCCTAAATCCACATACCTACCTCCGTTGTCTTGACACGGTGCCCCCACACTGAGCAGGGTGGCTTTTCGACGACCTGCGTCACATATTCAAACCATATCGGCATGGAGGATACTCTCCCGAGATTAAATAAAGAAAAGGTCTAAGATAGATGGACCCCATCGTCCGATTGTGGAGCAGTTGGAGCCTTTCCACCGTAATTAGCACGGTGAGCCAATCCTAACTTGATTCAACTTTCACAAAGCGCTCATCTCACCTCCCTGTCGCACAACAGGTTTTTAGACAAAAGAAGAGACCACAGTTTAGAGGTCACCCTTTTTCAAAGCTTTGCGCGCTCGTTGATTGATACCATGACTTCTCGCTCTGTAAACGAGATAACCAACGTACCGAACGCTATCGTCACCACTCGGGACTACTGGCCGTACGACTACAATGACCCCAAATTTCTAGAGGCCGTAGGGCCTCCTCCGGTCCCTCCTGTCGCAAGAATGCCGTCCGGAGTACCAGGACCAGTGGAACCAGTAGCGGAAGTTCAACACCATGAACACGCCGTCCCGCCTGACGACCATCCGTATCAATATGGGCGACTCTGGCGGTCTAGGTGGGCATGATCACTGATGACGTTTTGCGATTCTTGTGTGCTGATGATGACCTTTTTGTTGTTGAAATTTCCTTAGGTCGTGCTTCAGGGAGTATGCAGGCGAGTTTTTTGGGACGATGATCCTCGTTATGTTTGGGACTGCGACCAATTGCCAGTATAATCTTAGTGTCGACGAATACATCGCTGGGACTGTTGCAGGGGTACGTTTCTTTTTGCTTTATATTGTTATCCCTGCGATGGTGTGCTGAAGTCATATCTTTGGTTAGACCTGGGCTTCTGTCAGCTTGGCTTGGGGGGCAGGTAGGCTTTTAGCACCACTAGATCCTGAAAAGTAACTGAAACATATCTTCTAGGAATCGCGTTGGGGACGTTGCTCTCAGGTGGACATATCAATCCTGCGGTATGTCTCACTCGCCTTTGGTTGTGCCCTCTGGAATCTGATTTCGTTATCTAACATCGCTAGGTGACGCTTGGTATGGCTGTTTGGCGCAGATTTCCGTGGCGCAAGGTTCCTAGTTATATGCTATGTCAACTCCTGGGAGCGATTTGTGGAGCGGCCATCGTATATGGAAATTACAAAACGGCAATCGACATCAGAGAAGGGGGGCGGCATATCAGGAATTTGAAAACGGCGGGATATTTCTGTACTGTTCCTGTGAGTGCGGGTTTTTTTTTTTTTTTTTTTTTTTTTTTTTTTTTTGAATATCTTACTGAGCTACGATATGGATTCAATAGCTATCATACATGACGAACCTAGGCTGCTTTTTCGACGAATTTATCGGCACTACGTTGTTAGTTTTCGCAATCTGCTGCCTCCTTGATCGAGGGAATGAGTTGCTCTTCTGTGTCGGAATCTTCATCGTCTTTGTTGGCATCGCGGCATCTTTCGGAATGCAGACAGGTATGTAAAATCTTCTGCTCTAGTGACGTGTGGCGAGAGCAAAATATTTAAATGTTTCTGTGTGGATGCTAGGTTTTGCACTCAACCCGGCTCGAGACCTTGGCCCCAGGATGCTGATGGCGATGGTTGGTTATGGTCGTCAAGTGTTCAATTATCGACAGTCAGTGAATCATTCTTTCGTCTCTATTCCTGGTTTTTTAATTTTTTAATTTTTTTTTTTCAAAATAGCCAATATTGGCTTTGGAGTCCGATCCTTGCGACCTTCACTGGTGCACAACTTGGGATGTTGTTGTATGACGTGTTCATCTATACAGGCGACCAAAGCATGGTCAACCGCATGTACGTGCTGTTGCATACTGTTTCATTGATCAAGTTTCGGATTCATGTCCTGAAATTTGTTCTCTCCTCAGTTTCGGGCAACCTCGAAGAACAATTCCTATCAGTGCCCCTTAGGCATTAGTCAAATACTTTGTGGGTCCAAACTTCCAATTTGTATCACTTTCTGTAGCGGGTTTTCTACGTCTTCCAATTATAGAATTATAGAGATGAAGACCCCATGTAATTGTCGAATCTATAAATCATCGTGATCGATACTTTTTTCTTTCTCTTATGTCCTCCTGGACTCCATATCCACGGGATCCTGAGCCATGCAAGGTGATATGATAGAAGTTTTTCAAGTCCATTCAACTTCAAGTACAGTATCTACAACTATGTGTCGACTCGTCGAGATAACACATTACCGGGTCGGATGTTCTGCCAAAAAAGTGACGGTCATTATGATACATCTGAATCTCAATAACTATGCTTTTGTAGATGACGCAGTTTCTGTATACACTTTGAAGTTCGAACTAATCCACTGCCTCTGCTTTGCCTCTGCCATACCGACTTTGCCTCTGCTTGATGATCAAGCAGGAGTTCATCCATCCGGTCCGGGAATAATGATTGCCGGTTTCAAGTTGCTTCCCAGCGGCCTGTCGGGGGCCACGCTCTTGTTCACGATTTCTTGTCATGTTCAATTCTTTCTGCCATAGTCTGCCTGCTCTGCCATGCATAGTCTGCCATGTTGAATTCGAAAACACTGTGAATGGCCACAGGGACTGGACTCGCGCATGGTCTTTTAGTCGTTGAGTCTCCTCCATGTCGATTTTGATATCCTCGTGAACGCAACTAGGACTACACGCCACACTGAACTTCTGAAGTTTGCTTTAGTCTCACCAAGCCCCTTGGGCAATGTGTCTGCCCTATTGGGTCCCAGATTGAGCGATTGAAATCGTTCTTAATGCTACAAGGGACATCAGTCATACCAAGTTCAGCATAAACAGGCAGACACCATGCGTCGCCATTAGCTTCTTTAAAGGCTATCCTTCCCAAATCTAGAGCTTTAATGCCTCGACTTCTCAATGGTACGATTTTAACCAATGAGCTTCCCGTCAGGAAGCCATTTTAAAAGGTACATAACTGTGAACCACGTCGCGCTAATTTTTTCGCTCAAGCTCGTCCGTCGTTACACGTCGACGTCTCTTATCACCACTCTTATCACTGTCTCTTCAGCAAATGTTGTGGGGATTGGTTATGCTCCTGGGCGTTGCCCAGATGGGTGCCTCTAAGGCTCTCAGTCGTAATTGGGAGAACGTTGCCGAGGTGCACTCATGGATTGACATCCCTCGTGGTTGGGAACAGAAAGCACCAGCTCCATCGAATTTGGTCCTCGATCTGAAGCTCGGATTGAAGCAACCTGGGATAGATGACTTGATTTCAAATCTTATGGAAATCAGTGATCCTTCCAACCCTAGGTGTGTCTTATCTCCTCCTAGTTTTTCCAATCAAACTCATTCGCGGTGGTTCAGATACGCTCAACATTTAACCAAAGAGGAGGTTGAGAGTTTTACGGCCCCTCATCCTGACTCGACAAAGGCTGTCGAGGATTGGCTCGTACACCACGGAATCGATCCTGCGCAGACTAAACGCTCGGATTCTGGGGATTGGATCACAATACCTGTTTCCGTTGCTCAAGCGGAGAAGATGTTAAACACTAAATACCACATATACCAACACGGACCAAGCGGAGAGGAAGTCGTCCGCACCCTTACCTACTCCCTCCCTCAACCGCTTTATCCACACGTCGATGTCGTGGCACCGACGACTTACTTCGGAACTGCCCGTAGCATGAAGAAGACCAGTATCCTGAAGCCGAATATTAGTGACGCTAACGCACAGATATCACCCGTGTCAGACGTCTCCGTCCCAGCCAGCTGTGCGACTGTAATCACCCCGAATTGTTTGAGAACATTGTACAACACTTCCACCTATGTCCCGGCCGCGGCGAGCGTCAACAAGCTCGGAGTTGCTGGCTATCTCGACGAATTTGCGAACAATGCTGATCTTCAGGTATGCTTCAAATTTTAGTAAAAATTTGTATTTTAATCTTACTCGCGATTTTCTTTTTTTTTTTTTTTTTTTTTTTTTTTTTTTTAATTAGACTTTTTTTAAGCGATTTAGGACTGATGCTGTTGGACCCACCTTCACCACTATTCAGATCAACCAAGGCGGCGACGACCAGACTCGCCCAGGTACCGAAGTGAGTCTTTAAAACTTTGTGTCCATTTTCTCTGTGCTTTATCGCTCTAGTAACATCCGATGTTAGGCCAACCTTGATATCCAATACACCTCAGCAATCACGTTTCCAACACCCAATATTTATTACAGGTATATCTTTTGTTGATCAGGAGCGACAAAAATTCTGATTTTGAAACTAGCACTGGGGGAGCCCCACCTTTCAACCCAGATTCATTCACCACCGAGAATACCAACGAGCCATACGTCGACTTCTTGAATTTCATTATGTCACAAAAGGACGCGGATATCCCTAAGGTCATCTCGACCTCTTATGGAGACGACGAACAAACAGTATATCTTTTTCTCTTTGGATAAAAAACCCAACATCTGGAAAGCTAACTCGAGGTTATTTTTAATGTGCATAGGTCCCCAAAAATTATGCCGTGAAAGTTTGCAACGCACTTGCCGCGCTAACAGTTCGTGGAATCACTATCATCTACTCAAGTGGTGATAACGGGTACGAAGATCAGTACTTGTTTCGTATAGGCCAAGACCCCTAACTGCACTGAATCACAGCGTCGGCGGAGGTGACTGCCTTACCAACGATGGAACAAACAAACATCAGTTCCAGCCTGCGTTCCCAGCGTCGTAAGTATTTCCTAAAGCTAATCATATATGCGATGACCATTGAAGTTGAATGTCCCTTTCAGATGCCCATATGTTACTGCTGTTGGGGCTACGACCAAGATCAACCCAGAGGTGGCGGTCAGCTTCTCCGGCGGAGGATTTTCGAATTACTTCTCCCGCCCCGAGTATCAAAAGACTGCTGTTGTTCGGTACATTGACGCTCTTGGAACCACCTATGCTGGATTATTCAAGTCAGTCGTTTGTTATGTGGCCATTAAGTTGTCTGCCTAAAGTATGCGAGACTAACAACCATTCCTTATGTAGCAAAACTGGGCGCGCATATCCTGATGTCGCTGCTCAAGGTCAAGCCTTTCAGGTTATCGTCGGTGGGCAAACTACCTCTGTGCAAGGTACCAGTGCAAGCGCTCCGGTATGTCTGGCCTCGCGGCATATTTCTCCTGAAGGCCATTATGGATGAACAGCAATCTTTACAGACCGTGGCGGGTATCTTCTCTCTCTTGAACGACTTCAGGCTCTCTCGAAATAAGACCTCTCTTGGGTTCATTAACCCCTTGCTCTATTCCACTGCTGCCAATAGCTTTAACGACATCACGTCTGGATCAAACCCTGGCTGCGGCACTAAAGGTACGTTGCATTGCATCATCGTTTTGTATGGCTGTGACCGTCTGATGGTCGGTTCGATCGGCGGCAGGATTCACTGCAGGTCGTGGGTGGGATCCCGTAAGCTTCTCCATTTTTTCATTTCATGCCTCAACGCAACCTCACTGATATACTGATTGTCTTCATCTCGACAACAGGTCACTGGCCTCGGAACTCCGAATTTCGCTGAGCTTGTACAGAAACTTGATTAAGATGAATTCCATTTGTAATGAGCTGGGCGATTGGTACTTGGACTCGGGCACTGATATTTGGTGTTTACCATTCAGGTTACTATAATTAATATTTTAGAAACATCAGAGTACAAGTATGATGATTGTTCAAAGAGACATGGATGTTGCTCCAAAAAGGTCAAAGGAGGTACATCTTGAGTGACAGGAAGTAGAGTACTGTTGTAACTTGTGCTCGTGCTTTGAAGGCGAGTTTTGTAGTCAACTTGAACACTGTTATGCTCAGTATGGAATCCTGGACGGCGGCTCATCATCGGGAAGTGGACAATATGGACAACTCGGACAGCAAATCGAGCAAAGCTTGTAATGCTGATTTGTCTGGACCATTGCTCCGTTGATCGACCGCACTCTCATACCGTGTGTTCTTGTGCCCACCATGATGTGCAATGGCGTCGGCATCTCGGTCTGTTGGTATCGTAGGAGATGGGTGGGCCAGCAGCGCAATGACGTCTGCCTTGCTAAGAAAGTCTACGATGGGGCGGGGTAACTTAGCTCTGCGTACTTCAATCATCTTGACCAAAGTTTTGATTCGTTGGCGGTGGTCGTCGGTGGGACCCAAAGCTTCCCGGAACATAAGGGATGCCTGGCGCTTCCCCATCGGGTGATCTGGTCCAGCAAGCATTGAGAGAGCGAGGGCTGCCTGAGCCCGGTCAAGAAGATCACGTAGTTTGATTTTGTTGAGCATCGCTGTGTCCTGACGCCAAAATTTGAATTTTTAAGAATGGTCTGCAAAAAAAAGAGAGATCGGAAGATTGTACCTTATGCACGATCCATCCCGTATGTGCATCGACATTCTGTTCGAGTTGGTTGATCCTTTTTTGCTGAGCCTCAGATTCAGCCTGCAGACCCTCGATCCTTTTTTGCTGAGCCTCAGACTCAGCCTGCAGACCCTCGATCCTTTGTAACAACGACTCCAGCGAAAGGCCAGTACCGGCAGAAAGTGGTGAAACTGCACCATCCACATTCATTGTGGCCGTATCCAAGTCAGAAGGTAAAGGACCCGTATTCAGCGTGTTCGTCACAGAGCCAGAATTGACAATGTTTGTCTCTGCCGTGTCAGGACTCTTCACCTTTTTCATCAGTTCCTTTTCTCTTCGATTTCTCCTTTTTCGCGCATGTTTTGATAGTTTAGGAAAAGGCTGCATAGGATCAAGGAGTGAGGACTGGGGATTATTGAGGCCGCCGCTCTGGGGAGTTGGGGCTGTCCATGATGGCACGTCAGCCAACAAGTAGCTATCCTCGTCAGGACACCCACTGCAAACTTCATCATCCTTCAACGGTGCAAGGCGCTGAGTATTATTTTGTACTGTTTATTTATGATGAGATATTACAAGTTACAGCGAGCTAAAAAGTTCGCACCTGAATTTAGCACATCTTTGTGATGTTTATCTTGAGTGGGGTGAAAGTCTAAACGATCGCCGGTTGGCTTCTCCTCGAGGATTTGCCTAGCATGGCCCTTGGCCTCGATAACAGAAAGTTCCTCGGAGATATCAGCCGTTTGGACACAATCCGGGTGAGCGGAGATGGCTACAAGTTTAATGTTGTGATTGGACATATTTTAACGATAGATATTAGGAAGAATTTAAAGTCGAGGTTTAGGCGTTCACGTTTAAACCTTGACCAATGCTTATTAATCTGCCTTAAATATCCGAAACTTAAGCAAGGAATTTGGGCGTTTTCGTTGGAAGGGTGAAAAATGACACAAACTTTCCGTGCAGACACACAACAAGTTATGTATCACCAAACGAACGAGGAATCATCCACGAGCATCCCTTCTTCTATATCTTCAGTACTTGAATCTACATTAATAATGGTCATTCAAAATTGATATATAAAAGATCTAAAAAAAAACTTACCGAGCAAATCAAAATGGCTCACATCCGCACTCAACAAGATGTCCTTTAGGGTCATGCTAGGCGGGTCGTCACCGAACACATCTTCATCGTCCTCTTCTTCAGGTTCGGAGGTGGTGAAAACATCAAGGTCAACTGAAGATGACCGACGAGGGAGCTGTTTCTTTGGGGGTCGTGGGGTCTTTTCTACGTCCAGCATAAATCGGTGTTCGTTGAAGTCCTCCTCCTCGTCTTCATTTTCCCTAGCTGGAAGGCGATCCAGCTGCGCCGAAGAAGAAGAAGAAGGTAGGCTCGGTAGTCCCACAGGTCCATCCGCATCCAACATCCTCGTCAACGCCGACGGTACTCTTGGTCTCGGGGTATTCTGACTGGCTCTCATCCCTGACGTAGGTGTACCAGCGGTCCAAATCCTGTTTGTAACAGGCCTGCTCTTGCCTTTGCCTTTCGATCTCGATGTGGGTGTCTTCAAGGGCGGAAGAACCAACCCATCATCATCTGTATCTTCATCATCCGTAGGAAAATCATTCGTTTGATCTATAAGCTATGTTTTTCAAGAAAAGAAAAAGACTTTCAATCACTATGTGGAACGAGTATGGCAAAGGACATTACTAACCCTAGACACTTCGTCGTCAAGCCCGTCGCTGAATAATCCAAAAGTCGATAGTCGTTCCGTCCTTTTCTTCGCCATCGAAAATCGCACAGACTTCCGTCTATCGCTCCTCGACGACTTGCTAGGAGTCATTAAAGGCGGTAAAGGGATAGGGGTGCCTTTGACAGTTGGATTTGCTTTCCAGCTGGAACTTGAGACAATTGCCTCCACGGGCCGTGCTTGATGTTCGCGAGGCGCAGTGGACACCTTGGCCAATGGGATTTTCGATTTCCCTGCACTTGCGCCGCGTATGCCTGTATCGCTTTGCTTTGCCTCTTGACCATCTGCTGGCATGCGGGGTGCATGTTGATCGGGGATAGATGGGTACGACGGTCGGATTGAATCGCGAATTCGCTTGATCCTGTTATCCAAAGCCTTCTCCTTGGCATCGTCGTCGTCGTCTTCATCTAAACCATATTCATGCCCAAACTTAAGGCCCAAAGAGACGACCAAGTCCTTTCCTACAACTGGATCAAGGTTGATACTTTGATACGACGTCGAATGGCGTGTCCAGAATCTGAACTCCGACGTTGCCGTAGGTTGACTGGGGCGGAATTGGTCGAGCTTTCGGCGGAATTGTTCATTGGCACTCTTGATTCGCAAGAGAGCTTCAGATAATGTTTGATGGAGTCGTTTTTCGGAGTCAAGCTTTTCAGCAAGAACCACTTCTGCATGGGATCGATGTGACGTAGGCCCTTGGGGAAGTTGACCTCTTAATTTCGAATGGTCGTCGAAGATGGGGCGGCGGAGCCTCTTCAGATGGGCAGGGTGATGGGCAGCTGCTATGGGCAAAGGAGAGGGCAGTCCAGCAGGTTTCTACTTTTTGAGTCAGTTGTCTGATTTGCAGTAATTTTGTCAGAATTTGTTCGCAAAGAAATACGCACTGAGACGGGTCCTGATGGAATATTTAAATCCAAAAGAAAAGAAGATTTTCTCGAGGAAGAGGACGCAAGCCCTGCAAGTTCAAGGAGGAAAATGAACGCATTTTGGCCTGCTGCGCCTCCCCATTGTGTTTCAAGAAGAGCCTGACGTTTGGATTCGGCCACTGCTCGCAGACGATCTGTGGAGAGAGCAGCGTATCCAGAGGGAGAAACATCTTTCAAGGAGCTCTGGAATAGATGTCAAAAACATTCGTTTGGACTCGAGAAATGGAACCAACCTGGAATGATTTAAGATCAGTTTCTGATCTTAGTAGAATCGAAGCAGCTTTTGTCCAAACGCGACGCCTTTGTTGGTATTGGGCGAGCGTGTTTGTGTAGACGAATGGTTGAGTATGGAGTAACTTCTGTCAAAGTAGTTGAACAATTGGCACGAGTGCGGTGATATGGACGCAAACCTACATACGATCATATCGTCAATTGGTATGAGTGATGACACACACATTAATGCATGTGTCGATAACGACAGCAGGAGTCTTTCAAACCTGTGCGACAGGTGAGACCGCAATCGTTCACAAAATCTCTAAAGCCAACTCACTTTTCCCCAGAACACTCCTCAATGAGCGATTTCCTCACCACGACATCTTTCCACCACAGGGCAGAGCCTGAAGCTTTGAGACTGGTCTTCAAGGTTGATTTACCTGAAGAAGGGTATATGGATTGATGTCTTATGGCTTCAAGATATTTCGTCAAGGACGTCCTAAAAGCCAAAGACTCTGAAGGTTGACTGCAAGGATACGAAGGCAAGATCGATTTCAACGCCTTCCCTTCGATCTTTCCTACTAAGAAATATGCGATATCCTCCATCGTCTTTGCGCGATCGCGTAGTCCGCGTGTTCGAGGATTGAAAAGATTCTCGTCAAATTCGGAGCTGTTTGCGTTCGGGTATTCAAGGATATGAAGATGGACCAACAGAAGAAGTGATGTGGGCAAAGATAGTATTTTTGTAGACATGATCACCTCTCGACGCGTCGAGGAGGTCCACAATGGTGACCAAAGGGCTACGCAGTGGTAAAAAAAAATGACGATGAACGTTTGAGTGAGAGTTGTGTGTTCACCGTTTTGGGAAATTTCGCCATTTTGGGAACGACGCACCTCAAACACACCTTTGTCTTTCACCGCATTTCCACAACATTTCCAATCATTTCCAATACCTTTTCTCCAACAATTACTTGACTATTTCTACATGTCTTTATCGGGTTTGACCAATCTGATGTCCTGAATTTATTCAAATTCTTTTCTTTTCTCGAAAAAAAGTGTATAACGATGACTGTCAATTTTCTTTCCGCATTCGCCTTTCAGTGGGTTGTAGCCCACAGGGTACATCTGTGGACTGCTGCCTATTATTCTCAAGAAGCTCAGTGTACTTTCATATTTATATGTTGACCTTCTCGGCGACAATCTATCCCGACATCCTCGATTATGATTCCAATCCTGTCTGGTGGGTCTATGATGAATTCAACCAGGCTGGCATTCAGCCCGCACATTTATCAAGTCAGCCAGTGGATACCTTACTCTTCGTAAAACCTACGCTCACTAAACCGCATAGCACTTAGAAGTACCCGATTCGTTTCTCTGTGACGAGCTTCACGTCATTCCGCCGCTTTCTCCATATCAAAACTCTCTCACATGGACGTTGGAATGCTGTTCGACATGGATAATTTGGAAACCACCATTTTACCTGCCTCTTATAGGTCAACTGGACGCGCAGCTATTTCTTCCAACGATACCTCCGCTTCCAAACTACGGGATATTCCAAAGACTCCTAGGGCCCACCTCCATCCCATGACGAACATTGACGAACCTCAACTTGGACAACGAATGTGGGATAAAAACGCCCAAACCCAACCTCACAAGCAATGGTCAATGCCACGAGAAGGTCATATTTCGTCCGTTCAGAATATGAAGATGAGGCCTACGAGCCAGCTTTGCCCAATGCCTGCCGTGCAGTATCCAGATCAACCCTCTTGCACTCCTGTCTCCTTCCCGGTATTACAAGAGACCGTCAAATCCACACCGAATTCCTCTCCTGCTCAATCTAGGGAGGATCTCCAGTGGCAAATGTATCTCACAGCCTCTTTATCTAATCCCTTGAACACTCTAGAGTACGGAGATCCCAACAGTTCGCCCTTATCATACGCAACCGGCAGACAGGACGTTTATGGGGCCAACACCTCGCTGCCAATCGACTCAGCTTTATTCCCTGCATCGAACAGCTCAACATTCTCACTCGATCAGGTTCCGGATATATTCAGCACCCCGCCCTTCGTCGATGTGCCGCAAATGCCCTCTGGGTTTTCTTCTCCGCCTGCGATGACGACTTCTCGTAGTCATCACAATTTCTCTGGATTTTGTCTTCCTCAGCAGCAGGAAATCCCAAGGGACAGCCAAAATGTGCCTGTTAGCCTTCCAAATGGCACTTACGCGTCGCTTTTGGGACTGACTCCCTTAGATAATTACGACATGAATTCCACTCTATTCGTATCACCTTCCCATCAAAAAGCGGCCCCTGCAGCATCTTCTCCACACATTAGCCCCTCGCCGACTCGTATTCGTGGGTCCGGAGCTCTTGTCACCACATCTTCCAACGACAGTAACGGTAGAAGAGGCTTATCCGGTTGGAACAGTGACTATCAACTGAAAGAGCCTCCGTCCACAGGTCCTTTGTCCACCTCTATCACAAGTAAACGTCGTCGTTCAGCCTCAATGTCTCCGAGCACAAATGTTCGGCGGGCTTACCGAGCCTCGCCCCTCTCTTCAACAACAACCAGCGACATGTTGACTTTCTCCCATCAGTCGAAACGTCGACGACCACCGCCACCCCAAACCCGCCAATTCGCGACTGAGGAAGATGACTCTGACGGAGAGGCAAACAATCCAGGGGATGACAGTGAATCGGACGATTATCGTCCTTCTCGATCACCTACTCCTGTAAATCCATCAGACCCGTTCGGTCTAGGTCGTGGGTTCTCGTTACAGTTGAGCGAACACCGACTCGTTCCACCTACTCCAACCAAAAAGAAGTCAAGGCGGGGGAAGGGCAAAGCGAAGGGCAGTGCAGCCCTCGCTCTCGCCGTCGTCACTCAGCTTGGATCCAAAGGTATCCAAGCTCGCACTCGTGGCGATGCAGACAACCACGGAATCGAAGGCGAGCCCGAGTTCGACGCCATGGCATTATACCAAGAAGGCAGGACCGGAATTCGAAAGAGGAAAAACAACCCCATTCCGTTGCCCATACCTATCCCAAATCTAAACAAGAAAAGCCGAGGAAGGAAGGTCCCTTTTGTCGCCGACCTCAGCCAAGAAGGTATTCGACGGTCTGCGAGTGTGCTTTCTATCGACAGCACCGTCAAGTCTGAGGGGGCGGATGAAGGTGGACTGAGCAACGGCACGGGCGCACCCAGGAGTTCCGGTCGCGCTAGAGGTTCGAAGAGAGGTTCGAACCCGGCTCCGGTCGTCGATGATGCGGGGTGCAGGACGTACGTCTGCGTTATACCAGGATGTGGAAAATGTTTCGTTCGAGGTGAACATTTGAAGCGACATGTTCGGAGTATCCATACTCACGATAAACGTCAGTCATTTTTCGTCTTTTTTTAAAAAAAAAACAAAAAAATCTCGTTGACTCATTTTCCCGTTCTTTGTAGCTCACCCGTGTCCCTATGAGGGCTGTGACAAGACCTTCAGCCGCCGCGATAATCTTGGGCAGCATGTTCGCATACATCTCCAACCTTGATAACCATTCAACAACAGCATCTCTTTTTCTTGTTCTCAGCTTCCCTGCTAGTCATCTTTTGCTGTCGACGTCTTTATATACTCTACTTTGCTATTATATTAGTAATTATCTTTCGTTGTTATACAGCCACGCACTATGTACACTTTCTACGCATTATTAGTTCTCTTTCTCGATTGAATAGCTCATCTCATAGTTTAATAGTTATCCATGAATGATTACCAACGTCTCCTTCGTCCGACTGAACAGAGGGATGTGTATTGGTGACTACGTTTGACATACGTACGTAGCCTGGATCAGGCTACATACGGATGTGAATAAGGATTCATTGTGACGACAACCAAACGCGCACTCCGCATACTTATGTGACGTTGACAAATGTTCCGAGTTCTCCGGAGGGTAAAAAAAAAGTGGGCGCTAATAATTGACCAGCAAAATGGCAGAGCAAGACGAAGATGGAAAATCTGTTGGGATCACCTTGGCGGACACAATCGCTGTCAAGCAGTCAAAGTAGTGATTTTTCTTCCACCTGTAGCAGGGGTCGCATGGGCAAATAATCTGCCTGAAAAAATTAATCACCACGTTGTGGAAAGGTGCGGCTCCTCCTGTGAAAAAGTAAATGCACCATTTTAATAGAACTATGAAACGACATGGGTTGACAGATAGCGACGTTTGAACGCTTCAGAGCGCCGGGTCGCATCTCTCTACCGACTCAGCATTTGTCTTCACAGTATCACGGTGACTCTAATTACGGGGTACCGATTGTTGCGATCTTTGCATTATATATTCCCGACATCAGTTCACCTAAACCCCCATTAAAAATCATTTCTCACTCACCAGAGCATTGGCCAACGGGTTCCGATGTCTGTGGCCTCCTCTCGTAGATCTCATAGCCGTGAAAAGCATCGCCGCCCGCACCGTGGTATCCATTCAAATCAACCGGCGCCATATTACAACTATCCAACGCTAGGGGCGCCGAATGGTTATGGATATCCTCCCCCGCCTCAACCTGCAGTCAATGGGTGGGGGTCATCACCTATTCCAGCACCTGGAGGCAATGCTGGGAGCCCGAAGACGACCAAGTCCACCACGAACATGGTATCTTATGCCCAACAACAGTTGGGTGTTTCGATCACAGAGGGGATGAAGCAAGCATACGACGAATGTAAAGCGACCGTCGAGCGCATTGCGGCACAGTGCAGAGCGAAGAACAGGAAGTTCAGGTGAGGATATCCGTGGTCGTGGTCAGGGAGGAAGCCGTGGGGGCCATCGTTTGTTGATGTTGATCCGCTTGGCCTCCAGGGACGTCGAGTTCGACTTGGAAAACGACTCCCAACGATGCCTACACAATCTCGGCGACAACAACATTTTCCAAACATCCGATGTACGAAGGGTCCATGAAATCTTTGCCAACCCTGTTTTCTACAGTGGGACGTTGAAGTCGGCTGAAATTGTGCAGGGTGCCGTGGAGGATTGCTATTTGGTGTCGGCGTTGTCGACGATGACATCTGTTCAACGATTGATCGATAATTTATGCGTTGCTGTGAGTTGTTCCTTTCTTTTTTTGTATTTCTTTCTGATTGTCTGTATAGCGCGATGAAGAGGTCGGTGTGTACGGGTTTCTGTTCTACAGGGATTGCTACTGGGTTCCTGTGGTCATCGATGAGTACGCTTGCCTTTTGTTCCCTCATGAATGGTCAACATCTCACAGTCCTCTCTTTTCCGTAAATCAGTCTCCTTTTCACTCGAGTACCCAAGTATGAACAATTATCTTTTTCTGAGAAGGAGCTGTACCACTTCGAAAAAGAAAAGTACAACAAGACTGCCAGGAAGGGTTCAGATTCGTTATATTTCGCGCGTCCTGCCACAGAAGGAGAAACATGGGTCCCTTTGGTCGAAAAAGCATACGCGAAAGCTCACGGTGATTACGCGTCAGTGATGTATGGAAGGACATGTGATGCTATAGAAGACATGACTGGGTTAGTCTCGCCTTCACATATTTGCTTTCAGAGTTTTTTGACTTTTTTTTCATGTTGTTTTCAGTGGGGTCTCCAACCTTATCTTGAGCAAAGTATGCCCGCACTGTAATCTCTTCACTCGTTAATCTCAACGAATACAACTGTAGGACATCCTTGATCGCGACAAATTCTGGCACGAGGAACTCGTCAAAGCCAACCAGGACCGCCTCTTTGGCTGCTGGTTCAAGACACTCGACAGTTTCCGAAGTGGAGTAAAGAATGCTGCTGTCGATGGGCTCGTAGGGAATCTATCCCATTCGGTCGTCAAAGCTGTGGAAATTCGAGGAAAGCGTTTTGTTGTCCTACGCGACCCTTGGGGTGAGGCTGGATGGGAAGGGCCCTGGTCAGACGGATCGAAAGAATGGACGACTGAGTGGCTGGAAATTCTTCCAGAACTCGGACACACATTCGGAGGGAAGGGTCAATTCGTCATGGAATGTGGGTCGTTTGTCCCATGCTATAATTACCAGATGGTGTATGATCTAATCTCTTTCGCAGACAAGGACTTTTTGAATATCTGGCAAGAGATACAAAGAACAATGATATTCGATGAGTCATGGGTCATGTCGTCCCAGTGGCTCCATGTATCATACCCTTACCCGAACATGAAAGCTTTCTCGTATGGTGACATCAGCTGTGAGTATCTCTCCTTCAGAATATCTTTGGTCTTGCTCATTCCTAGACGGTAGTCTCCTTTTCAATTACAACTGCAACTCCGGCCATCATTGTTCTTACAAAGTACAATACACGCTACTTCAAGGATATTCAAGGACCTTGTATTTGGAATCTCGATTTCATTCTCGCTAAAGAAGGCGAGACCGTCCCATTGGCGGAATCATCATATTCATTTTTCTACACAAGAGGGGTCAACGTAGAAATCGACCTTCAACCCGGCAACTACGTGGTACTAGTGAGTCAAGTTGCTCCGAAAATTCCAATCTTCCACATTTCTCAACAAACATCTCTCCAAACTCTTGACTTCAGGCCAGGCTTGATCCTGCACCATCACGTGACAAGGTGAATTAGACTTCCAACCTGAAGCCCGTTTTTTGTATTGACATATTGGTGAAGGACTATTTCAAGAAAGGCCTTGCCAATGGTTGGGATAGAAGAAAACTTTCCCGTGTTATGACTGAACGTGCCAAGGGTCAATGTATTGCATCCAGTTCGTCCATTTCTGCTTTCATTTCGAAGACACTCAATTCTCATCCTTCAACCACCAGATTTCAAACCCAAGTTCGTTTCAATTTCTTATTAAGTTGAACTCAGGATTTAACATGTTCTAGCGAACAACTACTCGTCACGTCGCCGTCAAGCATCTTGGACAGCGAATACGTGAAGAGTAACAAGACCACGATCGACACCATCAAGACATACGCAGGCGGCGTCAAACCTGGAGAAAGCGTCACAGTAACTACTACAACAACAACCACAACCACCGTCACGAAAAATGGAGGCACCAGCAACAACGATCCCCTCAGCCGGAAGCCGCAGCCCATCTCACAGGGCCTTCCCAATATCTCCGCTGGTCCTCCTCCGTTACCCAACGGACACGGGCTCTTGCCGAATGGACAACAACCCGCAATCGAACCGGGGTGGGCTGGGATCCCACCGGGCTCACCTCCTCGCTCGCCGCCTGTTAGTCCGTACCCCGTCGGTGCTAATGGAGGGCCAAGGCCCTTGACACCCCCACCTCCTCTTGATCTGGGAGGACCACTCTCCCCGCCTCTGCTTCCTCTAGGCGCATCCCTTCAGCAATTACCACTACCACTCGATACATTGGAACATGACCATTCCACTGTGATTGGATTAAAGGTTTATACGAAGAAAACGGCACCTACGGTCATTACTGGAAGATTGAAGCCCTTTTCCTCCTTGTCCAGTCCTGCTATCGGTGGTGGATATTAAGGATTTTGTTTATATACCAATCTGGATATGTTTCTATCTCTTGGATTATAATTTTGGATATATCTTTCTTTTCTCGTGTTAGGTTTGGGACATGGGTTTAGGACCTCTGCCCATTTTTTACATTGCCGTGCCTGGAACTTTCGATCTTTCTCATTAGGATACCGTGTTTGATTGAAGGAGTAAGTATATGGTTGTGGCTTCATTTGGTTGATCGACTGGTGCTTATTGGAAACAAAACAACTTGGAATTAAACAGTACTTAGACTCAAAATCGTAAGCGCCTTAGTCATTTCCACCATTTACTGCGTGCAAATCCTTTTGTGCATCGGCCAAGCAAGTCGTTGACTAGGGAAACATGTCAGAGAAACAATAGAGTATTATCCGAGCCACATACCATTCACGGCTGCAATAGTAAACAAGCTTGCATCTAAGAGTACACATATCACAAACCAGACCATTTCATTCTCAAAAGAGCGATAACGCACCTAGAGCAAACCATCAAATCTTTCTCTTTCACCTCTTCACAAAATGAGCATTGCCTCGCGTTCTTATGTTTGAAGACCTTGGACACGACACGGGGCTTTGCTTCCTTCCCACCGATCACCGACTCTCTGACCTCTTGAGGGATGACCTTGCGGCTTCCCTTCATCTTGAGCATGTTGTCAATCTTCTCAATCTCACTGGAGACAAGTGATGGGATGAAGTCCTCCGTGGTGACGTGGAAAATAGGGGTGATTTTTTTGCTGAGACGGTCGCGCATCTCAACGGGCGACAAAGGGGAGGAAGAATTGAGGAATTGGGGATCCAATTTATAGTTGTTGCTTGGTGTAACATACGTGGCGCGTACCCTGCAATCTCTTGGTCAGTGGACGACGGCCAGACAAGAGTGCCATGGTATCAGTCACGGACCATTTAGGCGGCTGGTTATCGTGGTGCAGATATATGAGCAATGAAAACATGCGATCTGCCTGATATTTCGTCATGGCGTCATAGTCATGGTGCGAATAAGTGTTGCAATCTAGGGAGGGAGGTCTTTGATCGATGTCCATTTGATAGGTATAGATGGAAGAGTAGACGCACTGCAGGTCGCGGGGAAAACCATGACGATCAGGTATCGTGTGGTCGTCGTATCCGTGAAAAGGATATGTCCCCAGTCCCTCTGGTGAATTTATTTCGATTTAACGCCAGAACGATTATGATAGAAAAAGTTGCACGACGCACCGTTTTCTTCGCCGAAGCTTTTACAATCTTTGATTCCCGGAAACAAAAATTAGTGAGTTAGTACATCCTAAGGGGCCGATGTGTACAATCGCGCCCACCTCATACATATAAGCAATCGGGACCCAGTCTGCATCAGGCTTTCCCCTTCCGCCGCCATTTTTTTCTTTCCAATCTTGGACCTGCTCCAACACGTTTTTTCGGGCCATGAAATCGTCCAACGACAAGTCTGGCGAGTTCGCTGGGTCTCGCTCAAACTTTGGCGTGACGTCCACCATGTAGCATCCGAAGTCACGACATTGCAGTATCTTTGACGTAGCACACGTTCCGGAGGTGTTGATGGTCATCAAAGGATTGAAGCTAGATGCGGGATGGTTAGCGCACTTTTCTGCTGGTGGTGTTAATAAACTAACCCAGGAAGGCCCGCAAACATGGAAGAGAAATCGTCCATGATGATCTTGGAGAGGCAGAGAGTATTTCAAATACAGGTCTGAAAGAAAGAAATGCCAGAGTTCTAAAAAGTGCTTGTTTACAATCATCCCACGACCAAATATAACATTGCCGGATCTTCGCCGTTCGGGGTGACAATAATTTAGCGCTTGAGCTTGAGGTAGACACTTCGCCAAACTTCGACCGTTTGAACTTGTAAAACCAGCAGCACTTCGGGCGTTTAGAATGCCTTTGGATAGGTCCAATCTGAAACAAGAAATTGATAGGCGCGCCATCCACGCGCCATGGGCATAAATCCAATAAGCAATTTTGCATTTCGAAATCAGCCACTTGTCAAATAAGCGCCCGCCGGCAACAATTACTTAAAAACAACCTGGGCGAATGCGGAAAATTTTGTGTAGAATACTATTTCAGAGTATTTCTAAGAATTTGACTTTAAATGTTCTAATTTTTAATAATAATAAATCGTACATCAAGATCAATCATGAAATCATCATTGTGCTCCCTGAGCGGTTTGAAATCTTTAAAACACATTAAGATAGTATGGGCTTATGGTCATTGACAGGCCCGATGATATGATGTTAAAGACAAGATGTCAAAAAGAACTGCAAAAATACACTGAAGGGGAGTCGAACCCCTGCCGCTTGCTTGGAAGGCAAGCATGATAACCGCTTCACCATCAGTGTGATGTTTGTTGTTCCCCCGTTTGTAACATCACCCATATCTGTTGCATCACTCGCCCTTCACCTTTTCCAAATCCTCCACTCTTTGTCTTTCACGCCGTCAAGAGGCTGGCATGAAGCATGCTACGCCTCTTATCCTCTGGATCCAACGCCCAAGGCCAATTGGGTAATGGTACCCTTGAAGACGCGCACATCTTCCGACCATGTTTATTCGAATCTCAGCCCACACTCCCTGGAGGCGTAGAACGAGTGATCAAAGTTGCAGCAGGGGCAAACCATACACTCCTTCTTTTAGAATTCGTCGACCATACACGAGAAATATGGGGATGCGGGGACGGACGCAAAGGCCAGTTAGGCCATGATACGTTCCCCGATGCCACCCTTCGATGTACCACAATGTTCAGAAAGATCCGACTTTCGTTATATGGGGCTGGCCTGGAAGGATATCAATTCAAGTCTATCGAAGCCACTTGGGAAACCAGCTATGCCGTATTGGAACGCGAAGGGAGCTCCGACGTTCTGATTTCCTTTGGATCAGATGAGTACGGTGACCTGGGGATTGGCGGGAAAGTGGAGAAAGGGAGTGATTTTCATGTTGTGCGGTTCGACCATATCTTGCCGTCTGGAGAGGTTTTGAAAATCGATTCCATTTCTTCGGGGCAACGGCATGTCGCTGTGCGTGTTCAAACTTCCTCGTCCTCGCTCCTCGTCGGATGGGGTAGCTGCCGCCATGGGCAACTTGGTCCAGCAGGAGAGAACTTCTCGTCTCTTCCTCGAGTTATACTCTTGGGTCCTTCGACATCCTGCGCACTCGGCATACAACACACCGTCGTTTGTCGTGATCCAAATTTAGTCACAGGGCTGGGATCGAATAGGAAAGGACAATTACAAGTCGCCGAGACTTTCGCCTCGAACTCTATGGATGCCACCGTGATGGATGTTCAATGCACTTGGAACGGGTCTTACCTCCTACTTCAAGCGCAAGGAAAATGGGAAGTGCGGTCATCTGGGAGTAACACTCACAGCCAACTCGGACGTACGAGTACCACCGTCAACGATGTCGGTATCGTCGAATTCCCTAACGATCTCGACCTTGACTGTTCAAAGACTTCGCTATCCATCGCATGTGGGACGGAGCACGTTTTAGTCCACGTCTCATCATCATCCTCTACTTCTGGCTCTGCAGGAGAAGTGTGGGGCTGGGGATGGAACGAACATGGGAATTTGGGCCTTGGTCACACCGAGGACGTTCCTCGCCCATTGCGTTTATGGCCTCAGTCAAACGATGAGAAATGTGTGGAAGTTTGTGGAACCTGGGCTGGGTCTGGAACAAGTTGGATATGTATTAGAATGAAGAACGAATGATTGTCCCTCCCAGGCGAGACTTCGTCTTAGTACGCGCTGTATGTGTTGTCATTCATTGTACGGGTTTACTCTTGGTTTACTCCCCAACTGACTTCGTTCTTAGGTCAGGACCGAGAAGATAGGATCTGCACGTTCATGTAATGATCAACCCCAAGTATAAGTACGGTATTTCACAAGGCACGAAACATGAACCCTTCGTTATCCACCTCGTCATGAAACACTTTTTCTGTCTGTTCGCTACTACTATGACGGCCAATCTTGCCTCCGCCGCATTCGCTACTCCCGATCCCCAGCCTCAAAGTGCGTTTATGGTGCCAACTCTTCATTTTGAATGTACGTCAAGAAAGCTTTTTTCGAATGCTCAATCCACTCATTTATTTGTATGACTCGACCCATAGGTCCTCCACCTGTTCAAACAGTTTCTACATATACTACTACAACTTCTCGTGAGGCTACGTGTGTTGTGCCTGACAATAACGTGCAGATGTTAAGCACATTGCCATTCATTAGTAGGCCTACCAGGCTATCAATCTTGTGCTCCATTCAAAGCGGTCCGACCTACACTTATCACAAGGTACGGTTGAAATTCTGTATGAGGCTTTGAGTCAGAGTTTGTTGCTAATGGTATCACATAGTTGCATTGCGGGGAAATACGGGATATGCCCATCAACCACCAGCACCTCAGAACATAAAGGTCCGGCGTCAACGTCTGGTCCTTCAGCGCCTGAAGCCATTTCTCATTGAACACGGTTCGGATAGTTACGGCGAAGGGGACTATGCTCTCCATTGGCAATGTACATACCGTACACCTGAATGACGAATTCACGATGGTTCACTGGACTCGATCCGATCATCGAGGTGTAACGAACCTGCTCAAAATATCAAGCACCTGATCTAATTTCTGGGGATACTCTCGACCCTCATCGCCAGCTTTGCCATTATCATTCGCTCGGCCGGTTCTGAGTCTGAGGGGAGTGCTAGCGCCGGTAATAGTTACTCTCACCCAACATTCTTTTCTTCATTTTCGGCGGTTCGATAAATGGCTCAATGTACAGCCTGAAGTGGAAGATTGCCCACTGGGATTGTGAAGCTATTTGTATCTGAATCATTTGGTATGGCGTCGAGTTACTGATGGCCCTTTTCGATCACATATTGAACGAGCTATTCATTGCAGAACAGGAAAATTCCGGTCTTGCCAGTGGATATACGGAGGACCGCAGAGATTGCGATGAAGAAATAACGAGATTGGACCTTTCCTGCTGACACTCGACAGGACGCCTGAGGGAGACTTGAACTTAGTGGGGTCAGAAATGTTGTGATTAATTCTATGGGTACTCAAAATAACAACTTGCTGCCGAACTTTCCGCACCGACTCCTATGTTTTGTTCAGAGCTGGAGCTCGACCAGCAAGTACCAAGGAAACGTATAAAACGAGAGGGTTTCCAAATTCCAAACAAAACTCATTATATCGTCCTCCTTCAACATGAAACTCTCAGGGCCTTTCTACCTCCTCTTTGTCGTCGCTGCAGGCATGTTGCCCCCAACTGCAGTTGCCACTCCCGCACCATCCTTGCAATGTACGTCAAAAATGTCTTCTTTGCCTTCTCAGATCGCGAGGCTTATCGGGGAATATAATGTAGGTTCAGCACCTGCTGACACTGGGCACCCACTTAAAACTTGTGAGTTTGCCCGCTCGAACGACTGCGCTTAACATCTGCTTATCATCATGATCACCTTGCGTAGGTCCACCTGGCTATCAATGCTGCGGTCCGTTCCAAGCAGACGGTTTTGGAAGGTAAGGACGATGCAACCTTTATTCTTCACCAGGGCTTGTAGCTAACGATGCGATCGCATCAGTTGCATCGTCGGAAAATTCGCGGCTTGCCCTCTGGTCAGCGCTTGAAGCATGCATGGGTCAAACTGACTCAAGCACGCGGCCCGCGTCCCCGAGTCCTTGTACTTAATGCGGGGTAGCTATCCGACACTCTCCGTAACCACTGTAGATACTGCACCGTGAAATCCATGATTCATCAAAGATGGAGCTCTGGAGGTCCGATCAGCAAGGTTTACTTACGAATCTTCCGATGAGCAAATACCATTCCTATTATTTCAGAATGTGTAACACTGCCAGTTCGGAGTCATCGTGGTGGATTCATCCGTCATCGGGCGCTCGTCAATTTGAAATGATTTATGGATAACGGAAAGGGCAGGGAAAGGGTCCAATGATTATGATCAAAACATATCACAGCTCCGTATGATCATGTAGGAACTTTGTCACTCTCGTTTCCAAAGCTGAAGTTGGGATTATATAAAGGACACTGAGTCGCAAAGGATTTGGTGTTTCAACTTGGAACTACAAATCCTCACATAACCGTCGCCAAAGCCAATACTCTGTATTTTTGAACATGAAGCTCTTTACATTCTTTGTCGGTTCAGTCGTGATCTTTGGTACATCTGGTGTCTTAGCCAGTCCTGCGCCTCAGACTACCGCTGTTACTACTAAGCAGTGTATGTATCCTGTCGTTTTTGCGGTATTCTGGCTCTCTTCACTTCATTTCATTGACGCTGTTCTGTTCTCAAAGGCTCTGGGCCTGCTGTATCAACTGGTTCGATCCTGGGTACAAACGGGACTGTAAGTCTATTTACATTAGCATAACTTGGTGATCGTTTCGGGATTAACGTTACATACTCATGGCCCTTTGCAATCGCATCAAAAACCGACTTCCGTAGGTCAAGAAATGTAAGTCGTTATTTTTCACCTCGTTTCATGTATTAACGCCATCCGATCTTAGGTCCCTTTGGATATCGCTGCTGTGGTCCTTTTGTCGATGGATACGGAAGGTACAGTTGACTCCGCGAGCATTGCTTTGGAAAGATCATCTCTGAAGTCACCTTGAAACTTGTAGTTGCATTCCGGGAGAGATTGGATCGTGCCCTTTGGAGGCTTGAGGCTACGATTATAGTATTTACTGTTGGAACATAAACACAGACATGATGGGCGCTTTTCGTTGATCCAGAAATAGTATTCCTACTTTTGCCTACTCAGGCACCGCCTTCTCCACGATTTTCGGAGCCTCAAGAATCTTATATTTGATATTACTGTAGGACAGATGTCGGAGACAAGTTACAGGAGCATCTGGCTTTAGCCCCAACACAGGTCCCATCTGTGCCGTCAGACTCTCAGCGATTGATATTCGTTAGTTTCGCATTTGGTGTGAATTTTTGTAACGGAGAAATCAAATATCGGTAGGGTTTTATTTTTATTATCACAGTACATTTCCCTTTAGAATCGGAAAAATGAAGACGTTGTTTCGTTTTTGTGGGTCGGGATACGAAGTAAGTGCTATTTTTACTCAAGGTACATTAGCCTGTCAACAATCGTCGGAGTAATTGGATAGTTGGCTTCCAGTATGTGCCTACTTGTTTTCCACCTCTCCGCAACCCTTCCAGGGCGACTCGTATGTACCACATGGATCAACAACCTCGCCGCGGGATTGAGGTCATAGAAAACCAACAAACTCTCATGTGGAGAGACCATTTTTATTATCATCATTGGTACGTCCGCCTTGTCGGTCCATGACGGTTAAGAGGGTTTGTGCTATTTCCTATAGATCCCAATTGGTCCTGTTCCGAAATGTAAGTAGGGTTTCCTTCAATATGAGACGATGGGCCTGGAGGAAAAAAAAAAAGGTATAAAGGGGTCTCATTAATCCAGATTTTTCTATCCTCATCATCGCTTCAAACACTCCAAAGATGCAATTCAAATTCATTGCTAGCGTCACTGCTCTCTTCTTTGCCGGCCAGGCCCTCGCAGTCCCTAGCCCTCAAACCGGTACAGACCCCCTCCGTTGTAAGTGATTCATGTAAGATTTGATGGCCAAACGAGACACTTACAGAGCGTCTATAACCTAGGCCACCCCGCTACTGTTGCAGTTGACTGTAAATCTATATCTCACTAAGTATCATGACGTCTCTCAAACGCGGTTCGCCTATAGGTCCACCCACTTACAACTGCTGCGGTCCCTATGGTTCTGCACAAGGCGGCTAGTGAGTCAAATTCAACTTTGAAATTGCAGCGGAACAGCCACTGACATATGGTTAAACAGCTGCCGTGATCCAAGCCTTCTTTGCATTCGTTAACTTTTGCCCGTCATCAAGTTGGAAGGGATTTTGGTTATTCGTCGACTAGGCTAGTACTAGTATAACTACAGGAGCGTGTTAAATTAGTAGGGACTAGAAGAAGAGAATATCCAGAAACTGATCAGAAATGTCCCAAGTCCATGAGCCAAATGGTTGAAAGTTCCCAAATCCACGCTTCGTGCACTTTCTCTTAATTATACATGCATTCGTTCAATCAAAGAATGCTAACGGACTCCGAACGACACTGAATCGACAAGAGAAGAACCAAGTGAAGTCCGGATATGGTAAGCCACGCTCCCCATATGGCAATTGTGATGGGACACGGACCTTGAAGTTCACCGGCACCACTGCCGTTCGAGTCGAAGAATGGAGACCAACGTCTCTGCCAACGCTCCGCTCACGGAGCATAACGTCGAGTATGATACTAATCTAGTCGCTTTTTGCCAGACCTCAGAGGCCCCCGCTGACTGAGAACGTGCTATTCAACCGGCCCAGAAGCCATAAAGGTCAAGAAATTTCCGCCTAAACCACGACAGGATCATTTACGCCTCGGGCGATGTGGGGCTCGTCTGAAGTTTCCAATGATCTTTGCCAAAACCTGGATCTTGCCTGGATTCTTTGGGAATTACGTTGTGGGATGGTAAGATAGACATTCTGACCGAGGAAATACAGGAAACGAATTTCAAGGTCCGTCTACCCACACCTATCATAGCTGGAGAGTTGTCGGACAACAGGGTCAGCTCACTTAGAGAGAGTCCTCTGGTGAGTGGGAACGAAGCTCTTCCAAGGAGGTATTGGGGTACGTGCAATTCCGGACATCTCCTTCGTTTGTCCCTTGAGCGGCTGACATGGATTTCGTCGCTTCGGATCAGGAACGTTTGACCAGCGGTAAAGTAAATCTCTTGGCATTGGTTTAGATATCATATAAATATGCTCATCGAACTCGACAGCTGCAAACAGTTCACCGTCTCCAAAAGAAAAGTCAATCGTCAGTCAATTGGCAGAAATCCAGCAACAATGAACTTCAAAACCATCATCGCAACTTTTGTTCTGGCTGCTCTGCCATCCGTCTTTGCATTGCCTCAGGCTGGTGGCGACCTCTCGGCTCTTAATCAACCGTGTAAGCAACGTGCTATATTTTTACTGTCTGTATGGTGTATTCTGACAATTGAACGATTGGACATCTATAATCATCCAGGCACCACGGATTCTGTGAGTACTTTCGCTTCGATGTCTAGGTCTGTGGTCGAGTTACTGATAAATGCTGGTAGGAATGTAATTCGCATGTCCCATTTTCTTGAAGAAAACTTTGGGAATATGATGTTGATGTATTTATGAATAGGCGGTTCCAAGCTCCTTCACTGCTGTGGATTCCTTCCGACACACAAAACGTGAGATTGTTTGTCGACGCTCATCCAAAGCATAGCGGACTACTGATAATTTGCATCCAGATGCGTCACCCTTATCACCGCTTGTTAAGCAATGGGTACCGTGATGGTCACAGCAAGACAATTAGAAAGTTTTCTCAGTTCTACATAGTTCATCAATCATGATCCGTAATCTAAGCAGAACGTTGACTATGGTACCTGTGTCTCTATCCCCAATTTGAAGTTGAAATTGAGGGATCAATCTCAGGCCGATGAAACGTTTTCGACAAGTTTCCCAGCCAGAAATCAAATGTTCAGACTCGAAAATCTCGCTGCCAGTGTATGAAGATAATCATACCAACTAGAACGTTCTTTAGAAGTGTATTAACCCCGGACAGGCGCTTCCCGTTCAAGGGTGGCTTGGCAAAGTTCCACAACGAAAGACACGGATTTGACCAGGAGCTTTTTCAAAAATTCAAGGAGAGTTCATCGTCGATCCAGCAAGTTTTCTGAACGAGACCCACGTTGCGACTCTACGTGGACGGGAATAACAATGATAAAACTTTTGTTTCTACTACTGCATCCTTGAAAGTAAAGACCAACAGAAGTTCTTCATCATCCTATCAAGCCGCAGAATCAAAAGATGCAGACTTGGTCTGGCTTGAGTTTCATGCATCTGTTTCAGAGACAAACGAGGGAATCAATCTCGGATGACTATCGAAACACAGCGAGACAAGAAAGGGACCCACGTTCCGCCAGTTCCTTCGAGGATGGGACCACAGCATGTCCATCCCTTAGGGCCTGAAGCAAACAGTCAGAGGCGTTCAATCACATGTACTGCGAAGTACACCATAACCCGCAAACTTACAGTTGTCCTGGATGAATGAAGCATCGAACGAGGTCAGTATATTACCAAACTTTAGCACATAAATTGTGGCTTACCACCCCATTTGCGCCTAGATGACATGAATATCCAGTCAGATTTGGAGATCACCGAATTCAAAGTTTCTGACTTACAATGATAGGTAACCTGCCTCTCCTCCGCAGTAGGGACAGCGACAGCGAGCGCTTGGGCGACGAAGAGTGCGAGCGCGGTAAAAATGAAGAATTTGGCCATCGATGCGGTCGTGGTTGGAAGTAGAATGGACAGTGGGGTTTAGCCGACTAACTTGATAGTTCTGACTGTGAGGCTAACGGCGACCTTAAGTACTTTAGCGCGTCGTGAATAGTCTTGGCTCCGTGCAAGTAGGGAGTCTGAGGCTTGTTCTGTCCGAGATTTGTATCACTAGACCGAGATATTTCCCCAGAGATGGTAGACATCTGATGTGTCCAATGACCAAAGAAGAATGCAGGAAAGCAGAGACCAGTGAGCACGGCAGGGCTGAGTCAACATAGAACAAAATTTAGAGCTTTCTCTTGGCCTTGGAAGGAAGCACTTGAAGCCTGAACGTTTGAAAGCTTGAAGCATGGGGTTCTAAACTTGAAATCTTGAAGCTTTGAACTTTGAGTATTATGAATGCTGTGGATCTGGAAGAAGTTGAACACGGAAGACAGGCCCCGTGAAGCTCCCGCCAGAGCTTGTCCGCGATTTTGCGGATTTGAGAGGCAAAATTTGTCAAATCTTTGTCCGGAATTTGCGGATTTGAGAGAAAATTTGACTGACCTTTGTCCGGAATTTGCGGATTTGAGGGATTATTCGTGAACATTTTTCAACACAATGAGCTTGAAAAATTTGGGACCCAACAATGTTCCAAAAATGGTCCAAAGGTGTACTCAAGAGGCGCCACAGGCGGGCAAAAAGCATCTATATTAGGAAGGACCGTGCACAACACTGGGCGGAGATGCGGGTTGGAGAGGGAAGAAAGGGCGGATGCGAGGGGCGGTTGTGGGGGTTTTGGCGGACAAGCTTTTGGTGGAGCTTCCCGGGGCCTGTTGCTTGTGTTTTTCCCATTTTGGGATTCTACGTGATCTGTATGACGATGCAGTCACGTGGGATAATCGAGATACTTTTTTCTTGCTTTAGCTTTCTGAGGAGACAATACAGTCATTATCGCTTTCCAAAAAATTCTGTCTGCTCTACGAAGATGTCAAAACGACCTGCAGACGATGCATACACAGGACAACCATTTCAGAAAGCACTTGCCGGGAGCAGCAAACACGAAAACGTCGT
>JAIFHD010008732.1:0-15482 GCA_019721455.1 Psilocybe mexicana | reverse complement strand
ATAACCTCTCGCGCGATACCGTCAGCCTCAATATATCGCGCATCAGGGTGCTAAAGGAAGGTGCGACCTTCGGTTCTATTTCCCTTCTTACGTTGTCTCAGGCTGACCATCATCGGTTATAGCACTTGACTCACCCTATCCTCCCTCCAACCCCGATTCCTCAACCATGGTCAATAAACTGGTTGGAGATGTTGGGAAGTTTCTCTTTTTGCTCGAGATGCAATCTACTTTCCCGGCCATTGGCTTTGAAAATTTGAACCTGGAGAAGATCAAGAGCGAGGCAAAGGAGAAGGAGAGCAAGCTTTCACGGGAAGTGGAGAACATGAAGAGCGAGATGAGGCGGGAAGTCGAGCACGCAGAGCAGAACGGTTCCTTTCGGAGGAGTGGGAGGAGCAACGCAGCTATTACCGTCTTAACGTGGATGATTTTCTTGTTTCTTTCGTATTCATCATCAAGTTACTGACATTTTCTGCCAATGTCACCAGGATTATGGTTCTCAGGTTTTGGCTTCAATAAGAACAGATCAAATTATCAGGCTCACTCAGGCTCGACTTGATACCCAGCTGCGCGAGGCACTGCGTGATCCAGATGCACAAGGTGCCCCTTACCCCCAGTTGACATTCTGGCACAGGTTCTGTACGTCGTCGAACATTCCAGAATATGTGGAAGCGAAGGTCACCGAAGCCAAGGAAGCGTTTCAAGGGAGAAGTATCGCTATCGACGACCTCATCAAGTCTGGCGCCTTTTCAGGAGTTAGTAGTCCCCTGTTATAACTCGATTCAGATCTGATCCGATCATATCACGTGCATCCTTCCACATGTGACTGGTTCATCAAAATAGAATTGAACTTCCAACTTCGCTCCGCCAACTCAGCTCAGCTCACTCCTTGACCACCCTCGACAAACCCTTGATCTCACCACTGCCGCTCCCTCCTTTGACCATGAAGGCAGGCGCTCACACCAGACAGCAACTACCGCTAAGGCATACAGGAATCTAGGCCATTATTTCTTGAGACTTAAGTAATAAGCTGAAGATCCGGTGAGTATTTTTCTTGTCGCAACTTTCTGGTCGGTAAACTGATTATGTGGACTCGGGTTTAGTTGGATACATCAGTGGTGATTAAGAACTATCGAGTAAGTTGTCTCAATCTTCAATACCTTCATAGAAAACATCTGAAATGCTATAAGGAGGACACATTGCCCTTGCATCCGCATGTGAATAGGTGTGTTCATGTTCGTTTTCGACGTGCTGGTTCTCCGTTGAAACCCTTTGTATGTTGTAGCGATCGCACTCGGTGGATCTGGTGTATCGTCTCATGGGTTGTGTGGTATAGAGCGGTGGCTCGGCATTGGTGTGAGAGGTTCGGGATGACAGATGATGTGAGGGTGGGTTCGTTGTTGATGGGAATAAGGCCCAGTGAGAAATGCATCCTACCGTATAAAACTGAACCAAACAAAACTACATCAGTGTAGGAAAATCCAACATAATCAAACAAAATCGTACATTGCCCATATCTCGATAAGCCGTCTCCACAACACGATCGAACGCCATCAAACAACGTGTCGCGTTAAGATCAAGGCTTCGCTGCCACCGAACTGCCACGTCATTTTCGTGAGTCGTCTCATTCAGATCCAACAATATCCAACCATATTGAACTCAATGCCTCCCCAGGCAACATTCCTATGCGATTGCCCTAAATGCATGCGCGGAGGACGAACACAGCCCAAGGCAGTGTCAAAGTCGACGTACAACACCCACGCTGCTGCTCGGATGAAAATCGGCTCCTATAAGGAGTTTTCTGAGCAGCAAGGCCGCCTTCCACACCCTGCGCTCCCCACAGGCCCGGTGGGTCCATCACAACTGGAAATTGGGCAACATACTGGTAGTAGAGCCCCTTCCCCCACGATCCAAGTCCCAAATCCTTCGTCACCGGAGCCACGGTCGCCACCTCCAAAGCGTCTTCGAAGGGACAGTGCCGAGTTTAATACTCGTCAGATGTCTGAACATCCCGAGAGCGTCCACGAAGGTCAAGAATCCTCAGCTGATCATGCGGAACCCGACGATGATAGGATGCGGCAGATCGATTTGGAGGAGGAGGATTTGGAGAACGAGGACAATTTTGGTCCGGGTCTCTTTGGGGAGGGTTCTATTGCTGGGAGTCAGCAGAGCGCTGCTTATGACGATATCAATGTATGTATAGATGTATACATTTCCTACCTGTTGACATGGCGGAATATATTATTGCATTCTGAATTAAATGTCAGGATAATTGGGAGGTCGAAGACCCGGAATTACCTGACCCAGGTAGCCTTGCAGACCCCGCATACGATGAAAGTCTCGATACAGAGCCATCCGCCGACCTCCAAACCAACAATCACCTGCCCGATGCAGCCTTACAAGTTGACGAAGAGGAAGCGACATCCGAAACTCAAGCAACATTAGAAGATCTTCAAACCGTCCAGAAATTTATCGAAGCAATACGGGCAGCTACCCTCGATAATGACAAACTCCCTGAGAGCGTGATTGAAAGAATGAGGAATCCGCATACCGAGAGCTTCAATCTCGACGAACAAGAGGAACTTCGCACTGCAATAGAACTCTACTTGGACACAGAAACGGCGTCCGAACATGTATTCAATAAAGCACGCGAAACATTTCATCGTTCTATGGACCGGAAAGGTATTGAATACGAAAATATACCCTCATTATTTCAAGTCAAAGAACGAATCAAGGAAATCACGGGTGTCTACCCCATCAAAGAAGATATGTGTCCGAAGACATGCATGGCCTATACTGGGCCATTTTCCGATCTTGAAAACTGTCCAATATGCGATCTACCTCGGTACAAGCATGACGAATTAGCGGCTAGTGGTGGGAAAAGGAAAATACCTCTTCGTCAGTTCGTCACCCTCCCTCTCGGTCCCCAACTTCAGGCGCTTTGGAGTACTTCCGAAGGCGCTCGGGATATACGCTATCGCTCCGATCTCACCAAGGATATTCTCAAGAAGGCTCAGTTGCGCGAAGACAAGAAGATTGTCATTGAAACATATGAAGATATCTTCCATGGCAGTGCCTATTTAAATGCCGTCCAGGGCGGCCAAATTACAGATGACGACATGGTCATCATGATGTCAATTGACGGCGCTCAGTTGTACCAGAGCAAGCAGTCGGACTGTTGGATTTATATCTGGGTTATTCTTGACCTAGCGCCCGAGCTCCGGTACAAAAAGCGCCACGTCTTTCCTGGTGGATTCATCCCCGGTCCTGATAAACCCCAGAATATTGAATCATTTCTATTTCCGGGCTTTCATCATCTTTCGGCTCTAATGAAAGAAGGTCTCAGGGTTTGGGATGCCATGGAGAACAGGGTGTTTCTCTCATATCTTTTTATTATCCTTGGACTAGCCGATGGACCTGGGTTGACATATTTGAATGGGCTTACCGGACACTCTGGAACATTTGGATGCCGTCTCTACTGTCCAGTACAGGGTCGCAGAAAGGAAGGTGCGACCCATTACTATCCAGCCCTCCTCAAACCCAACAACTATTCTGTGGAAGGATGCGACCATGAAGATGTCGATGGAAGTCATCTTCCTATCGGAAATCCGGAGGAATATTCGAAGGCCGTTAACATCGTCCTCAGATCACGCACGAAGGCAGAACACCGAAATAACCGCAAAATGACAGGAATTACTCGTCCAAGCATTTTCAGCGCCTTTCCCAAATCTCGGTGTCTGCCTGTGCCGGAATGCTTTGGCGGTGATTTAATGCACCTTATTTCCCTCAACATCCCCGACCTTCTCATCAGTCTTTGGCGCGGAACTATGGAATGTGATTCAAAGGATAACATCGGAACTTGGGAATGGGCTGTTCTGGTTGGCGATGTCTGGAAGAACCATGGGGTGGAGGTCGTTAATTCAACATCTTATCTCCCAGGCTCATTTGATCGACCACCTCGCAACCCAGCGGAGAAGATCTCAAGTGGCTACAAAGCTTGGGAGTTTCTAACTTACATATTTGGTCTTGGCCCGGGCCTTCTCCACGGTGTCCTTCCTGATCGGTACTGGAAGAATTTTTGCAAGCTTGTTGCTGGAGTGCGTTTACTTCATCAGCGCAGAATTTCAACAAAACAACTTCTACATGGGCATAAACTCCTTGTCGAATTTGTGCTTGGATATGAAGAGATTTACTACCAGAGGAAGCAGTCACGGATTCATTTCTGTCGCCAAAGTATCCACGCACTTCTCCATTTAGGACCAGAAGTACTACGACTAGGTCCTGGTAGTGGCTATACCCAATGGCCAATGGAACGGACTATAGGAAATCTTGGAGAGGAGATACGACAGCCTTCTCAACCATTTGCAAATTTGGCTGAACGTGGTGCGCGACGTGCCCAAGTTAATGCATTGATCGCTTTACTCCCAGACCTTTCCCCACCAAAGCCCTCTTCTCATCTATCTCATGATATTGGTGGGGGTTACATCCTATCTATGGCGGATACATGCCCGCGTGCAATTTCCGAACTTGAAAAGCAGGCCATTCAATCCTTTTTTCATTCCCACCACATTCCAATCACGACAGACATCCAAATACGAAAATGGGGTCGGCTTCAATTACCTAATCTCCAGTTTGTTCGAACTGCCTGGAAGGAGACCGCTAAGCCTTTGGACAAGGTTCGCATGGCGCGTAATGTCTTGGTAACATTCCAAGATCGGTGTATTATTGAAAGTAACTCATACTAATTATTACTTTTGAAGTTCTACAAGGGGACTAGAGAAAACAGACCAAGTTTTGCGGAAGTTCAGTATTTCTTTCAAGCGAAAGTCCGCGAAAATGAGGAAACTCTTGCTCTGGTCTCTGTCTTTGGTCAACCGGACGCAGATCTACTCACCGAATCAAGTGGCGCATTGGTTGTGTGCCAATATAATGGAGTTGCCGCACTCGAGATTATCTCGGTAAAAAAAATTGCAAGTTGTGTGGCCATGGTCCCATTCAAGAAAGCCACTGATCGGAAATTCTTTCTATGCGAGAAAATGGGTCTCGATGTCGCATTTCTCGCTGGCGCACAGGAGGAAGATACAGTAGGAGCATAGACGAAGGCAAGGCGAGGGACTTGGAAATATGTTTAAGTAATTACGCGCTCACGTGATTGTTTTGTGGAAAATCAAGAGACTGCTTGACCTTGTCTTTTGCCATCGTTTCGCTCATTCCACCATGTCCTCCCGTATTACACGCTCCGCAAGCCGCTCAAATCAACAGATTGCCTCATTTCCCCATCAACCAAGCACCCATTCAACGTCTACAGGGCCCAATTTTGTTTTTGATGACGAACAACCCCAGAATCACGAACACTTGCCGCCCCGCTCACGTCCTCGTCGTGCCTTTTCAATTGCAATGGCCACTGACCACCATCAGAGTAGCTCAAATGTTCTTGAGAGTCAGGCATGTCTTTCTCAAGCTTGTACTTACTACTAGCTCTTTTTTAATGATTTTCTCTGCAATAGAACGGTGGGATACCGCGCCTGACACCTGCACAGGAATTTCTTGCAAGTGCAACACATATAGACCTTCTTCGCTGCGGAAATGTAGCCCACAACTCCCTGTATGATGCATACATTGCTCTCAAAGCACGCTACGAGGAAGTTCGGTAAGCCCTCCTCTCAATATATGCGCATTTTTTGTCGCTCATATATTTTTTTTGTTACTTGAAGTGATAATTATCAGCAGGCCGTTGCTAATGGCATCACTGCTCCTGCGACGGCCACATCCCCTCCAGAAATTACCGCCATGACTCTTCCATCCACCACCATCGCTACCAACCTTCGACACGAAGACTTCCCCAAACTCCAGTTTTGGACAGAGCGTGAATATAAGGACCACCTCAAGAAGAAACAGCATAAAAAGGCGGTCCTCGATCCTTCGTCCAATTCCAGCAAACGCGGAGGAAAGCGGCTGGCTGAAACAAACGAAAATGTTGTCATGGACTACCTCAAAGACCAAGACGGCGTTATCATCTCCGGCGACATGGCCAAAAGCGTTCGAGACTTTGCCCGCGCCATTTTCATCGAAATAAATGCCAATGGAGGGGGAGGAATGAAGCTCCCGGAGAAATGGGCTGGAGTTGGCATGGTTGAACGCAAATTTTTTTTGCGTGAGATCTACAACAAATTCCCCTTTATCAGATTCTGCGAGAATGACTGGAAGGGTCTCTATCTGGCATCGCGCGCTCTCAGCGCCTACCACACATCCAAAAAACGAAAGGACAAGGCGAATACAGTCAAAACCGAGCAGGTTGATGATGTCAAGCCTACTCTCACTGCCACTGCTGATGCCGCCGAGACGACTGATATGTCTGCCAAGCGAAAGGCTCCCTCTGAGGACGCCAACCCTGCTGTCAACAGTGCCAAGCGTGCGCGTACCTCAGTTGACCGCATTGACGTCGACTTGGTAACGACCACTGCCACTTCCCTTGGCTCCCCATCAGCTGCCTCCTCGCCTCTCCGCACCACCACCACTACCGCCACCACCCCCACCAATAACATTTCAATGTCGAATGGCGCCTTGACGTCGCCCATTGATGTTGATATCTCTTCTCCAACCCCCCTTCCTACCTCCGTCTCTTCCAGCCCTCTCCAGCCCATCGACAACGCCTCCAGCACAGCCACAGCCACGTCACCAGCCCAACCACCCACCATCGATGTTTCGCGGTCGTCGACACCACTCTCACCCATCACTGACACGAACCCAGACCGTCTCTCTACCCCGCTAGAGTTCCCGACATCTCCAAACCCCGGTGGCCCAGCAACCAAGAAGGACAATGATGGGCTTGGAAAGGAAACCACACGTTCGGCACCTGCAGGCCCTGCCGCCAATCTTGAGATTGAAAATCCTTTGTGAGTTTTCATTAATTTATACTCACATTGCATTCATTACTCTCTTTTATTCTCATAGTGCTTCGCTTTTTGGTCCTGCAAGTGGACCCGCCGCACGTATCGAATCCCTGCAAGCAGCAGCATCTGCTAGAAAAACCGTGGCCAAAAAAGGACCCACCGCCAATTCTGTTGTTCAAGGGAACGAGAAAATGGGCAGTTCTGCAGGTCTGTCTTTGCGATAGAGTTTGCGCTATCAACTAACTCCGAGTATGATACAACAGGTGGACCTGCGAAGGCCTTTTTGCCTGGAATGAAGAAACTCACAAATAGCTCGTCCCCAAAGTGAGTCTCGACTCTCTTCCTCCCCTATTCATAACTTTTCATGTATTTTTTTTTTTCAGAAATCTCTATTACATTGACTACCTTAAGGAAAACGACCCCATAACCCCGGCCGCCTTCGAAGAAATTTGGAAAACACTTGACAAGGAGGAAATCAAGGTACTCAATTTTTATCTTCTTTCACTCGGACTGACATTAAGAGTTTCAGAAATACAACGACCTCAGCAAACAGGCGAAGAAGATTTGAAAGATTTTTGGTATCAATGGTATGGTTGCCGGTGAGTCCTAGAATTTAGAAACTTTGTTTGTGTACGTCCTGACACAGTCGTTACATTGTGTAGTAGGTCTCGTCGCCTCAGCGCCTCTTGTCCGTCGCTCTCGCTCAGTCGCCGTCTCTTGCTCGTCGCTCTTGTCACTTCTCCGTTCTCGCCGCCTCTCGAGTCTCCGTCTTTCGTTTGTTGCTCTCGCTGCCTCTCTGTAGACCATCAGACATTTCCATCGCACTTGTCGCTCTCGTCCGAACCTCTCGTTTTTGCCGCCTCGACCGCCTCGACCGCCTCGTCGCCTCTCTTTTGCTCTCGTCGCCTCGCCGCACTCGTGTTTTACTTCTGTCAATCTTCTCTGCTCGTTGTCTTCTCTCTCAAGTTCTTCTTTCGCCATTTGATGGATTCTGTGCTTCGGTTTCAGTGTATACTCTGGTCTGAAAATGCTAACATTGAGAGTCTTTTGTGCTTTTCTTACTGGTATGTTTTTCTTTTTTTGACCCTCTGAATTGGACTTAGTGTGTTTTCTCTCCTTAGACTGTAATTCGGCTGTTCTGCTTTCGGTTTGATATGGTTTGATGTGCTTGTGTGGACCTTAGATTACCTCGTTTGATCTGGTTGTACCTGCCTCGATTTTTACATAGATTTTGTTCTATGTCGTTCTATGCTGTAATATCATTTTTTTGGTGTCTCCTCGATAGTGTTTGATCCGGTTTTACAAAGTTGTAAATTCAATCAAACAAATCACGACGAGGACCAGATTGTAAAACCAAATCCGACATGTTTGGTTTTGTTATACAATGTTCGATTAGGTAGGACGCGTTTCCCACTGGGAATAAGGTTCGATGTTCTGTTTCTTCTGAATAAAATTCTGTCTGGGCTGATTGTCCTTGTGGCCTGAACAGGGGATTTGGATATGAGAAAGACTGCGGCTCAGTACTCGTACTACTGTTTGCTTCAGTGCTGTTTTTTCTGAGCTTTTTGACTGTCTTTGTATTCTTTTTTGGTGAGCGTGAAAGCTTTCGCTTCTGAGAGGAAACTAAGATGTGTTATTTCAGAGGTTTTTTGAAAACTGGTTAGCGAAAACAAGATACCTTGTCGATTGAGAGAGTAATGTGATCGTCGGTAGTCTGTTGACTGCTGGTCTCGATGGTGAATGCCGTGCGTTTTCTGGAGTAACAGACTACTCATGGCGCGAGAGTCATATTGTAACCCACGCATCATTCCACCAAGAAGCGTAAGGTCTGTACCATCTCGGTTGATTCCTCTATGTGATTGCTCATTTCCGTTGGTGTCAGAAGGCGAGGACAACCAGACATCTAATGAGATGAGGCTTGATGGTCGGTATATAGCTGGGATGACAAATATAGCGTCTATCTTGTCTTTTAGCCAAGCTATAGATACAATGAGAATAGAATTAGGTATTTGGGAGTCAAATTATTGCAAACCTTTAGCCTTCGGTCCACCATTTCTAATGGTCTTGAAAGTAGCGTCGAGGTCAATAGAATATGGTGATGATAGGCTGTACATTGCTGTGGTGACCTCGGGCGTTAGGTGATGTCGAATTTTATGTATTCCTCTCTTGAAATGAATTGTACAGCACAGAAAAAATTGTCGGAGATGTTCATAAGCGGTGAGATCACAAAATGGCTTCTGTATTCCTTCTCCAAGGCTACAGATACGATCAAGGCCTCGGCAGAGATTTTGGCAGAACTGGCCAACACCTTATATTTCCAGGTGGCAGGGCTAAGTGAGGCAAATGTAGAATAAATTGAGTCAACGACTTGCCTAGTGCCTGACCCTTATGCGCATCTGCAATCCATGTGTGATATTCTTTTCCGTGGATATGTAAGAATTGAACAGGGAGACCGGTGTCCGCTTGGGCGATTTCAAATATACGCTTCAGTAGAATTAGATGAGCGGCAGCTGATTGAGAGGTTATAAAGGCACGCGCGCTGACAACGGCTAATACACGTCAAGGTCAGATACAGAGTCCTTTTGTTAAACGACACAGAATAAAAATAATGTTTCCTACATTTCTTGCATTGAAAATCCCAGCTCTCCATTTCAAATTCTTGCCATTTTCCTGCAACTCGTTTAAATGATGTGTCGATTGATAGATGGGTTGCGGTCAGAAGGTGATTGGACATTTCTTTCGACATGCAAATAACAAGTTCAAGCTTTTTGCCATCTTCGATGTCATGTATTTCGGCGCATCGGATATACTGTGTTGTAGAAGAAAGGGCTTTATGCTCTTCGACAAGTAGGCAGGCACCTATATGGCAGAGAATCGAGATGATCAATGTGGTGGCGACAAAGCTTGGAATTCAATAGGTTGGAGCAAACCTTCGAACCCAACACCAGCAGGAAACAATTCCTTTCTTAACTGTCGAATATATCTTCGAACATGGTCTAAATTTCCGAGCGACGGATGTAGATCAGCTAGTGTAGGATCTGACACCTTGAAGTTCCACTCGAGATGCTGACGAAGACCCAGAATAAAACCAGAGTCAAGCATAATTTTTCGAGGAGTGGCATCTGCTAATTTCCAATCTAGATCAAGGAGCAAACTTCTGAAGATCTGGAGAATTCGAGGTGGCGTCTTTACTGGAAAAGGGTCTGGATGTGAATGTGGACCTTGTGAGAGAATAACAACGAAAGGGCAGTCGTTAAGATTGTCTGGTGTATAAATTGTGTACTTCGTGGGACATTGACCAATAAGTTGTAGTGCTCCTCTTGACAGAGCACCATCTGGATATCGATGCCAATTTGCTATTTAAATTCAGAATAAAGATCACAAAACACATTAAAATTTGGAAATTTGTACATACGACACAGATTTTTTTGTTCAGATGCTGAAGCATGGAATGTGCATGATACAAGAGGACCAAAACCCTCAAGTTTTGCGGATTCCTCAATCTTTTGAATGGCCTTGACGTCATTCTTGAAGAGCGCAGTCAAATATGATATATCAAAGTTTTGAAGATTGCGAAGGGTAAGATGGTTTGTTGAACAAGAGTTATAAAATTCGCATCTGAAATTTAACGTCGGACAAGGTGTTAATTAATTGACCACAGGTTTATAACTTAGAAGTAGAATTGTACCGGAGAATCGGAATATTGTTTGTTTCGTGGGTCATTAGAAGTTTCCCTTTGCAGCCCTCAGGCTGATGTTCGATGTTGTGTTGGTCTGAGTCCTGAGTCTGATCCAACGAGTCTTCATCACTGATATCTAGGTCGTTGACTGTTTCAGAGATAATATCTGAGAGATCAGCAGGGATTTCCACAGAGCAACGGATCTCCTGTGCAGCACAGAAAAAAGCAAGAGTTTTGGAAAGCACCAGCTCTTTTGGTGTAACGATATGTTCCATTTGCTCAGTTCGCACGGATTTGGCATCGGATCTGGCTGTATTAGACGCAAAATTACATATTTTGATGCCCTGACCTAGATAGAAAATTGGGATTAACACCAAGATATTAGAGTAGAGGATTTACGCACAGGACGTCTGTAATTTGTTGCAGAACACTGGTTTTCCATTGGAAACGCTGCACAGAAGTTTCCCGCAATGCATATCAGGGACTTGCCCATGTGTTCCACCAAGAGAGTATTGTATGTTCTTCTTCGGATGCTCAAAGTTTTCTGGGTCCACTTCGAACCGATGGGCAACAGTCATTTCGACCGACTGCGTCCCTGTTTCTGGATACTCGACAATTGCATTGAGAGGGTGATCAACAATCAGTTGAACTCTCCGTTGCCTATTAATGACATCTAGCCCTGCAGACATCTCCTTAGAAGTGAATCGACAGGCAGGCTGAGGTTGATATGAAGAATATTTCGTGGTAGAGTGGGCAAAAGGCGATGCTTCCAAATGAGACCCCATCCGAGGATCTGATTTTGGAGTCGTGAGCATTTCCGAACTGAGTCCTGCATCCTGTAGAATTTGGCGAGCATCTGTTAGAGCTTTTTGCTGCAAGGGGGAGAGGTCAGACAAGTTAAGCATTTTTGTTCAGGAGACATGGAGGAGGGAAAGCGATAGAAACAGGTGGGGTATTCAGTTGGAAGACACAACTCATCTCCCCGACCATGATCCAGTCCGAAAATTGAGTCCGCAAATCGCATCCGAACCTCCTTCAAAACACGGATGTAACTATGGACATAAGTTCGTTTTGAGGATCCTCATGTTTTTGAGCGCCATTATAGGGTTAGTGAACCACGAAAAAGCGCATAGGGGTGTTCTTCACAAGGCTAAACCATGTTACTCTGGATAAGCTAGCGACAAACACATAACGGAAGTTCGGGAGTATAGTGTACATAGCAACGGCGAATCTTCACAGCCCTTATGGATGAAGACCTAAAAACATATAAGTAGGGCAAAAGCGACACAGGAAATCCGCATACATACTATCATGCCTCGTCAATCAGACAGTCCTGGTCTCTTCGATGAGCTCGCTCTCCTCCAAAAAGCCAGCAATGAAATTATCGTATGGTCAAATCTAACAATGCAGCTGGTTAAAATTGCCTAGTACGTATCTTTGAAAGACATATCACGTTGAATGACTTACCGATTATATTCTCAAGTCCGGTGTCAAACGGTAAACGCATCGAGCCTGAAGGAGTACGACACTGGTTAGAACGTCGCGGCCTGTTCTGGTTGTGCTTCTGTGCAGCGGCTGCTCCAGTGGGCGAAATCAAATCCTGCCGAATCGTACATGCCATCGAAGATAGGGCTGTTTATGCCTTTTGCGCTGAGTATCCATCAAAGTGCAATTTTTTTGGTTAGTTCCCATATTATTGACTGTAATTATGTTCTTATCAGGACGTACAGTGAACATAACAAACGCGAATGTCAACGCTCAGCTTCAGTCAGAGTATTTTACCTTGCCAACAATCAGTCAGTCTACACTCAAGAATGATAGTAAATGAGACGAATACTCACCAATTCATAGAATCAACTCTCACTCCCAATATGCGTGGACTCAAGAATGAATTTGAGAACCGGGTTGGGATCCCCGGAGACAGGATTCCATACTTCGCAGGGTATTGTGGCGAATGGGAGGGGATGTATCGAGGAGTGAAGCAGCGCTGTGGGGCTTTCCCTATGATAAGTGGGGCATCGTTCAGTATGTGTGGACAATGTACAAAGCACAAAAGACTTACAAACACCACAGACACTCGACGAAATGGCGGATTGGCAACCCAACAATCAATTTCGGATCCAGGAATACGCTACGGCGCAGGCCCATCCCGTCTCCGCCCTGGAGCACATGTAGACCTTGAGGATAAGGGGGCAACAAGCAAGCGAGAATACAACTTACTTGTTGCTTTGAGCCGAGGCGAAGGGATTGACGGATTGGAAAAAGACTTCATGCTCGAAGTGTGCGACCGATGCAACAAAGCCTTCATGGCATCGACATTGATTGCACATGTACGAGTTTGCGATGCGTAGAGTGCAGATACGATGTCGGATGATAAAAACCAACGATTAGCGTGATGTGGAGGTGGGCCAGTGGCGAATGAGAACAGGAATGGGAAGGAGTGCGGGTAAACATAAGAATCGGATAGTGTTAGTAGTTTCATTACCAAAGAATCAACATGACTTGCCTAAGTACATTCCTTGGGGTCAGGAGGGATGGAAATTGGATGATTTACTATCTCTAGTAAATCCTCCAGGTGGAGGAGGAGCAACCGAACGAGACCGAACCTGGACCGAACGCTCCAAGAAACCAACCGAGCTACTGAGCCAGCGGTCGTTGAATTTGAAGCGGGATATGCCGGTTGACTTATTTAGGGAACCCGGTGATCGAGATCCGGATCGAGTTATAACAGGGGACTCATCACTGCCTTTTCAGAATTGGTGTGGATTTCGTACCCCAATTTCTGGGATGGGCGAGAATACGGGCCCGTTACCTACCCATGTTCCGATTTTCATCTCGAAACACGTCCTTCCCTTCCGCCTTTCACGATGTTTCATTGTCAATGATTTAAGCGCTCGATCTCCAACTACACGGCGCGTGGTGGAGACAAAGGACAGGCAGGTACATATGTACCACTGGTGGTGGTTTAGAAAGAGACACGAAAGAGAAGACGTGGAGGAGCTAATTTCGTTCGTTTTCGGTTCTTTTTCGTTGGTGAATCAGTGAAAGAATCGGGCTGTGGAAGCTTGTGGAAGATACTTAGAATGAACGCAGATGAACGCCAAGTCCTCGACCCCTCGTTGTCCGGGCAGATGTTGACACTGGCGGTTGTCAAGATGTCGTGGTGGTCGTTTGATCAAGAAATCAGTGGCTGTGCTACTGATCCTTTCCTGTTCACTGCGACGGTGCGACCAACAAGTTCCATTTCCCCTGTATGCGACTTTCTTGAGCTTTCTTGTTGGAATGGATGAAAGCAATTCGTCTGTGAGGAATTGTCTTCTCATGAAAGTGTATGGTTATCTTGTCTCAATGTTGTTCATCTATTCTAACAAATGCGGTGAACAGGTTCATGCATGGGCTCCACATCAAGGCGCAGATGCAGGACTCGCGATAAAGGTCTTTTATATCTGGCTGAAGCACACAACTGGGTTTTCGAAACGCTTCCCGAAGAAGATCAGAATGGCGCGTTTAAGTTTCAAGAGCATGGATGTGGCTTAACGCAAGTTTAACGTGGGTATTTCGCATTCTGGATGGAACAAACACAACTCATTTCCTTCTAGATAACTAGACGCCACGTACTCTTCAATACTACAGTGGGAATGACAGTGCCAAATGGACACCTCAAGGCCGCAAGCTCAAGCTTCAAGCTTCAAATCTTCAACGCCCAACGTACGTTCAGCCGTTAGCGTTGAATAGGGTGTTGACGTCTTGCTTCTGCAGTCGAACAAATAAAATATTCGTGGCGACCCACAGTCACTGATTGTCAGCACTTGAGTATTCTATTTGTGTTTTATGGATTGGTTGTTTTATCGCTGGACCAGGACCGATCGACATTGGGTCATTATAAAATTGATGCTCCCTTTCCAGCCCTTTTCTTTCACCCTTCCCCACCCCTTCAAATCGTCAGCCGCGTCAGCATCGGAAACAGAGCCAACCGTACTCATCTCGCGCAGAGAAAACGACGGGAAAGGAAGAAGGAGAAGTAGGACTATCTTGTGTTTGTTGAGCTGACAGGTATCTGACGGCACTGCTTGAACTTTTGAAGGCTCACGAATACAACGAGAGAGAGAACAAGCATAGGCCAGATCTGGAGAATTTGAAGAGCGACATCCCGAGGAGGATCAGGGAGGAGACGGAGACTGAGCTCAGCGAAGCGCTGCGAGAAATTGACGAATTGAAGGCGAGCCAAGCCGAAATGTCAAAATATCTCACTTTTGGGGTGCATTCCTTCTTTTTCTTCCTGTATTGATCGTCGATGGGCTGACATTTTGTCAATCTTACCAGGATGAGGATGCTCAAGATCTCACTCCAATCAAAATCCGCCACCTTCTCAATGTTGTTCAAGGCCAACTTGCCTATCTCTGGAGTATCTCGCTTTTGGGGTGCGTTCCCTTTTTTTTCCTGTACTGATTATTGAAGCGCTGACATCTTTGACATTGTCACCAGAGTCCTCAAGATCTCGCTCTCATCAAGATTCGACACCTCCTTAACCATGTTCAAGGCCGACTTGCCTATGTCGCGAAACCACGACGGGAGGAGGACGGTCAAGGAGAGGATGGAGACCGAACTCGACAAAGCGTGGCAAGAGATCAATCAATTGAAGGCGGACCAAACTGAAATGTGGAAAAATGCCTTGCTTTAAATTTGGGGGTGCGTTCCTTTTTTTTTTTTTGTACTGATTATCGAAGCGCTGAATCTTTGGCAATGTCGCCAGTGTCCTCAAGATCTCGCTCTGATCAAGATCCGACATCTCCTCAACCATGTTCAAGGCCGACTTGCCTATGTCGCGAAACCACGACGGGGAGGTCCGGATGAGAGGAAAGGCTCGGCTGCATGGCGCAAGTTCTGTGATTCATTTGGTTTAGATGTGGAAT